>CM042404.1:14110041-14415041 GCA_023634145.1 Thymallus thymallus
CCATTATCTCAGCAAATCATGGATAGCGGGAAGGTTCCTGTATTTTTCCGTGGCTAATCCAACTAGGCTCTTAATTTAACAATTATATTCGTATTTACAGACGGCATACAAGTTTATTATTAAGGTACATACAAGTTCACATGTTCCAGAAGACATTTCTGCCAAAAAAATCATTTTGATAAAATAAATTAATACAAAAAAAAAACATTCAAATGCCAGTCCTGTGAATTAATGACGTGTAACAAAACGCATAGTTTCTTGAAACGGGCCACAGTTGTGCATTTGAGCTGGTGCAAGTGTTTGTGATTAACTAGTGTGAGTAACTACGCGTGTGTGTGTTATTGTGTGTATGTGTGTGTGTGTGTGTGTGTGTGTGTGTGTGTGTGTGTGTGTGTGTGTGTGTGTGTGTGTGTGTGTATACAGTTATTCAAGAGTTTTTCTTTATTTTCACTATTTTCTACATTTTAGAAGAATAGTGAAGACATCAAAACTATGAAATAACACATATGGAATCATGTAGTAACCAAAAAAGTGTTAAACAGTTCAGAATACATTTTATATTTTAGATTCTTCAAAGGAGCCACGCTTTGCCTTGATGACAGCTTTGCACACTCTTGGCATTCTCTCAACCAACTTCACCTGGAATGCTTTTCCAACAGTCTTGAAGGAGTTCCCACATATGCTGAGCACTTGTTGGCTGCTTTTCCAACTCATCCCAAACCATCTTAATTGGGTTGAGGTCGGGTGATTGTGGAGGCCAGGCCATCTGATGCAGCACTCCATCTCTCTCCTTGGACAAATAGCCCTTACACAGCCTGGAGGTGTGTTTTGGGTCACTGTCCTGTTGAAAAACAAATGATAGTCCCACTAAGCGCAAACAAGATGGGATGGCGTATCGCACAGACAGTGTCACCAGCAAAACCAAAGGACAGATTTCCGCTGGTTTAATGACCATTGCTTGTGTTTCTTGGCCCAAGCAAGTCCCTTCTTATTATTGGTGTCCTTTAGTAGTGGTTTATTTATAGCAATTTGACCACGAAGGCCTGATTCACAAAGTCTCTTCTGAACAGTTGATGTTGAGATGTGTCTGTTACTTGAACTCTGTGAAGCATTTATTTGGGCTGCAATCTGAGGTGCAGATAAGTCTAATGAACTTATCCTCTGCAGCAGAGGTAACTCTGGGTCTTCCTTTCCTGTTGCGGTCCTCATGAGAGCCAGTTTTATCATAGCGCTAGATGGTTTTTGCCGCTGCACTTGAAGAAACTTTAAAAGTTCTTAAAATGTTCCGGATTGACTGACCTTCATGTCTTAAAGTAATGATGGACTGTCTTTTCTCTTTGCTTATTTGAGCTGTTTTTGCTATAATATGGACTTGGTATTATACCAAATAGGGCTATCTTCTGTATACCACCCCCTTCCTTGTCACAACACAACCGATTGGCTCAAACGCATTAAGGAAACACTCCTGTTAATTGAAATGTGTTCCAGGTGACTACCTCATGAAGCTGGTTGAGAGATTGCCAAGAGTGTGCAAAGCTTTCATCAAGGCAAAGGGTGGCTACTTTGAAGAATCTCAAAAATAAAATATATTTTGATTTGTTTAAAACTTTTGGTTACTACATGATTCCATATGTGTTATTTCATCGTTTTGATTGAATGAGTAGGTGTGTCCAAATGTTTGACTGGTACTGTATATATCTGAGTCAGTATGACTGTTTGTGACAGTGTGTATAATTGCTTGCCTGCCAGTGTACCCACCTGCTCCTGAAAAGCCTGTATCCAGAACAGCATCCATTCATGCTGATGCACAACTGATGGGTGTGAACATCCCTGAAAGGATTGCATCACTGGGTAGATAATAAGTACTACATAGCTTTCCCTCTCCTACCCTTCTCAGCTCTCCCTATGCCAGCAGTCTGTTTGCTTCCTTATCAAGCCAATGGGTTCTGTGATAATTTCACGCAGCGGTCAGAAGAGTTGCATGTTGCCATTGCCAGAACGGGATGAAAGCGTGGCAAACGGAAGCCTAACCCCTCCTCCCCTGAGGGTCAAACACACCCAAGTGAATAACCACCCATCCACCCCATTCCCTCTCTCTCCTCTCCTCTCCTCCTACTAATCCCTTCTTTTCATTTCCAGCGAAGAGAGGCCTGTCCAGCCCAGAAGGACGGCATTGTGTACAAGACGGGCGGCAGCGGGACCCCTCTCCTTTCCTTCATATAGAGCCATCAATAGGTAATGCCTTGGGATCCGGACGTTCAAACTGCAGTTGGGAGGGACAGCCAGGGAGCAGACTGTAATCTACTAACAGTGGTACTCCTCAGAGCTCCTACGTGCCTCTTTGAGGCCCTTAACTAAAACACCATGTGTTTCAAAAGCATATCACTTATACATGATACACCTCATATCCGGTCAGAGCAGGTGTTTGGAAGGAAGGGAAGGTTTAGCAATAGAACGGAAACACTGCACAGGTTTTTTATGGAAAATATGACTATATGAGTTATTGTGTCCTATTGTGTGTTTGGTATTTGAATGCTTGACTGAGTGAGATGTTTCCCACTGTGCGACTCGCCCAAGGATTTCAATGGCAGAAAAATCCCTGCATTGTATGACGTCACATGTCAATGGCAATGAGTATTTCCGTGTCATGTCATGTGAAGTGAGCTATCACAATCAAACAAAGCAACTGTATCCAACTACTTCAAGGGCTATAAGGTCTACTGTATAGTGGTACTGTGTGTAGAGGCACATTACTAAGATCTGAGATGACAATGCAAGTTCCTCTCTAGAGAGAGAGACAGAGGTTTGAAACAAACAGAGAGATCCTAACAGGGAGGCGTAGAGGGACATGACGACACCTTTTCTTCCCAAAGAACAAAGGATGATCACAGCCAAAATCAAGCCGGTAGAAGATCTGTTTATTTCCTCTCCTAACTAAGGAAATGAATGATAAATGTTCTATCATCTTCATCCAGTCATTCTCCTCTGGTTGCTAGGCAGATGTTAGGTGTATCCTGAGGTAATGGTGGAGCTGTAGAATATAGCGTTCAACTGTCTTATTAGTCTCTGCTGTTTATTTGCAGAGGCAGCTCTGGTCAGGTGGACACAGAGACCGAACAGTGCTTCAGCTGGAATTACAACAGCAAACAGCTGCTCTCTGATCCAAGTCATTAGTTCCTGAGAGATAGATGGTCTCCTTGGAGGGAGCTAGTCCTAAAGACCAGGGAATACATAGAAAGTGCAAGGAAAGGTTATTAAATGTAAGATAGAGAACTTCTAGAAGTCGTAAGGACAAAGCTGGTTGGTTATTCCAGAGCAATCGATTGAGTGAACCACGCATTTGCACTTTGTCCAAAAGAACTCTGTAGCTTATTTCTTGCTTTATCCAAGTGGGTTTACTTAATGAGGACAATGAAGTGAAAGCGCGAGAGAGAGAGAGAGAGAGAGAGAGAGAGAGAGAGAGAGAGAGAGAGAGAGAGAGAGAGAGAGAGAGAGAGAGAGAGAGAGAGAGAGAGAGAGAGAGAGAGATAATACAAACTATGTCTGAAACTCTGAATGTCTCCTTTCCTCTACCCCTCTCTAAGAAGGCATCTCTGTCTGTCGCACAGTAGCAGTCTGTTGTCCGTATGGTGAGCCCTGACACAAAGCAGGCACGTGGCGAGTGCTGGAGCGAAGGAGAGCAGCACAGCCCTGTAATAAGGCATCCAGGCATGGGTGAGGAGTGAGGGGGATTTTCCTGCTACTCTACGAATGCTAGGAACGATGAGGCTAATTCCTCCACACAGACCTTATCTGAAAGGAGCACCTGAGTCTGCCAGGAGGGGCATGGGCAAAGACAGACAGACACATTCACACACAGCAAACAAACATACAGATAGACGTCTAGCTCATGACGTACCATCAGAGACTGGGATAGTGAATGGGTTTAGGCTGCAGCCTAGTCTCTGCTAGAGGAGGTAAAGCAGGGGGAGAGGGGAACACTTCCCCAATACTGCTTCCCTCTCCCTCCTCCTTGACTTCCAGACAGCAGACGTCCCAGAGCACACTGGTGTGTCTGACAAAAACAATGGATTGTTTTAACTTTCTTGTTCAATCCACAGTGCACCAGTCGGAGGGATAAAGAGACTGAGAGACGGAACAGAGAGATGGAAGAGAGGAAGCCCCTCACCAGGGAGCAATCCATTAATGATATATATGTTGTCTCTTGCTTCCTTTCACCTCCATACAGATTCCCCCACTCATGCTAAAAGCCATATCACACAGCTAAATGTTTACTGGACAGGAATGATATAAAGGGTATCTATTTCTGCTGAGAGACAAGTAAGGTTGGTGATAATTCTCAACAGTGCAGTGAAGAGTAAGCTAGATACATGGCCTGGAGGATGAAAGAGGATGCATGTCATAACATGTGCCACTAAATTGGATTACTTGGAGCATTTGGTTTAAAATGAAAGGATTACCCTACGGTGTGTTTATTTTCCTTATCACAAATGGGTTTCACATTTTATAAACCTTGTTTTCATTGACATTACTCTACGTAACAAGACATTTTTGTCTTAAGCAATCCTTCACTGTATATAGGCCTACTGCTGCATGTCAAACATTGTTAGTGTTAACAGCATTTAATGTTAAATATTTTCAAGTGAACTTCAGGAGAGAGAAAGAGAGAGAGAAAGAGATAGAGAGAGAACCCCTTTGTTATAAAACAAAGGGGTTACATTAGGACCCTATCCCCTACTGTTAGGACCCTATCCCCTACTGTTAGGACCCTGTCCTCTACTGTTAGGACCCTGTACCCTACTGTTAGGACCCTGTACCCTACTGTTAGGACCCTATATCCTACTGTTAGGACCCTGTACCCTACTGTTAGGACCCTGTACCCTACTGTTAGGACCCTATCCCCTACTGTTAGGACCCTATCCCCTACTGTTAGGACCTGTCCCCTACTGTTAGGACCCTGTCCCCTACTGTTAGGACCCTGTCCCCTACTGTTAGGACCCTGTCTCCTACTGTTAGGACCCTATCCACTACTGTTAGGACCCTGTCCGCTACTGTTAGGACCCTGTCCCCTACTGTTAGGACCCTATCCCCTATTGTTAGGACCCTATACCCTACTGTTAGGACCCTATCCCCTATTGTTAGGACCCTATCCTCTACTGTTAGGACCCTATCCCCTACTGTTAGGACCCTGTCCCCTACTGTTAGGACCCTGTCCCCTACTGTTAGGACCCTATCCCCTATTGTTAGAACCCTGCCCCCTACTGTTAGGACCCTATCCCCTATTGTTAGGACCCTGTCCCCTACTGTTAGGACCCTGTCCCCTACTGTTAGAACCCTATCCCCTACTGTTAGGACCCTGTCCCCTACTGTTAGGACCCTGTCCCCTACTGTTAGGACCCTATCCCCTACTGTTAGGACCTTATCCCTTACTGTTAGGACCCTGTCCCCTACTGTTAGGAACCTATCCCTTACTGTTAGAGGACCCTGTCCCTACTATCACCTACTGTTAGGACCCTGTCCCCTACTGTTAGGACCCTGTCCCCTACTATCACCTACTGTTAGGACCCTGTCCCCTACTGTTAGGACCCTATCCCTTACTGTTAGGACCCTGTCCCCTACTGTTAGGACCCTGTACCCTACTGTTAGGACCCTATCCCCTACTGTTAGAACCCTGTCCCCTACTGTTAGGACAATATCCCCTACTGTTAGGACCCTATCCCCTACTGTTAGGACCCTGTCCCCTACTGTTAGGACCCTATCCCCTACTGTTTGGACCCTGTCCGCTACTGTTAGGACCCTGTCCCCTACTATCACCTACTGTTAGGACCCTGTCCCCTACTGTTAGGACCCTGTCCCCTACTATCACCTACTGTTAGGACCCTGTCCCCTACTGTTAGGACCCTATCCCTTACTGTTAGGACCCTGTACCCTACTGTTAGGACCCTGTCCCCTACTGTTAGGACCCTGTCCCCTACTGTTAGGACCCTATCCTCTACTGTTAAGACCCTGTCCCCTACTGTTAGGACCATGTCCCCTACTGTTAGGACCCTATCCTCTACTGTTAGGACCCTGTCCGCTACTGTTAGGACCCTGTCCCCTACTATCAACTACTGTTAGGACCCTGTCCCCTATTGTTAGGGCCCTGTCCCCTACTGTTAGGACCCTGTCCCCTACTGTTAGGACCCTGTACCCTACTGTTAGGACTCTGTACCCTACTGTTAGGACCCTATACCCTACTGTTAGGACCCTGTACCCTACTGTTAGGACCCTATCCCCTACTGTTAGGACCCTATCCCCTACTGTTAGGACCCTGTCCCCTACTGTTAGGACCCTATCCCCTACTGTTAGGACCCTGTCCCCTACTGTTAGGACCCTGTCCCCTACTGTTAGGACCCTATCCCCTACTGTTAGGACCCTGTCCGCTACTGTTAGGACCCTGTCCCCTACTATCACCTACTGTTAGGACCCTGTCCCCAACTGTTAGGACCCTGTACCCTACTGTTAGGACCCTGTACCATACTGTTAGGACCCTGTCCCCTACTGTTAGGACCCTATCCTCTACTGTTAGGACCCTGTCCGCTACTGTTAGGACCCTGTCCCCTACTATCACCTACTGTTAGGACCCTATCCCCTATTGTTAGGACCCTATCCCCTACTGTTAGGACCCTGTCCCCTACTGTTAGGACCCTATCCCCTATTGTTAGAACCCTGTCCCCTACTGTTAGGACCCTATCCCCTATTGTTAGGACCCTGTCCCCTACTGTTAGGACCCTGTCCCCTACTGTTAGAACCCTATCCCCTACTGTTAGGACCCTGTCCCCTACTGTTAGGACCCTGTCCCCTACTGTTAGGACCCTATCCCCTACTGTTAGGACCTTATCCCTTACTGTTAGGACCCTGTCCCCTACTGTTAGGAACCTATCCCTTACTGTTAGAGGACCCTGTCCCTACTATCACCTACTGTTAGGACCCTGTCCCCTACTGTTAGGACCCTGTCCCCTACTATCACCTACTGTTAGGACCCTGTCCCCTACTGTTAGGACCCTATCCCTTACTGTTAGGACCCTGTCCCCTACTGTTAGGACCCTGTACCCTACTGTTAGGACCCTATCCCCTACTGTTAGAACCCTGTCCCCTACTGTTAGGACAATATCCCCTACTGTTAGGACCCTATCCCCTACTGTTAGGACCCTGTCCCCTACTGTTAGGACCCTATCCCCTACTGTTTGACCCTGTCCGCTACTGTTAGGACCCTGTCCCCTACTATCACCTACTGTTAGGACCCTGTCCCCTACTGTTAGGACCCTGTCCCCTACTATCACCTACTGTTAGGACCCTGTCCCCTACTGTTAGGACCCTATCCCTTACTGTTAGGACCCTGTACCCTACTGTTAGGACCCTGTCCCCTACTGTTAGGACCCTGTCCCCTACTGTTAGGACCCTATCCTCTACTGTTAAGACCCTGTCCCCTACTGTTAGGACCATGTCCCCTACTGTTAGGACCCTATCCTCTACTGTTAGGACCCTGTCCGCTACTGTTAGGACCCTGTCCCCTACTATCACCTACTGTTAGGACCCTGTCCCCTATTGTTAGGGCCCTGTCCCCTACTGTTAGGACCCTGTCCCCTACTGTTAGGACCCTGTACCCTACTGTTAGGACTCTGTACCCTACTGTTAGGACCCTATACCCTACTGTTAGGACCCTGTACCCTACTGTTAGGACCCTATCCCCTACTGTTAGGACCCTATCCCCTACTGTTAGGACCCTGTCCCCTACTGTTAGGACCCCATCCCCTACTGTTAGGACCCTGTCCCCTACTGTTAGGACCCTGTCCCCTACTGTTAGGACCCTATCCCCTACTGTTAGGACCCTGTCCGCTACTGTTAGGACCCTGTCCCCTACTATCACCTACTGTTAGGACCCTGTCCCCAACTGTTAGGACCCTGTACCCTACTGTTAGGACCCTGTACCATACTGTTAGGACCCTGTCCCCTACTGTTAGGACCCTATCCTCTACTGTTAGGACCCTGTCCGCTACTGTTAGGACCCTGTCCCCTACTATCACCTACTGTTAGGACCCTATCCCCTATTGTTAGGACCCTATCCTCTACTGTTAGGACCCTATCCCCTACTGTTAGGACCCTGTCCCCTACTGTTAGGACCCTGTCCCCTACTGTTAGGACCCTATCCCCTATTGTTAGAACCCTGCCCCCTACTGTTAGGACCCTATCCCCTATTGTTAGGACCCTGTCCCCTACTGTTAGGACCCTGTCCCCTACTGTTAGAACCCTATCCCCTACTGTTAGGACCCTGTCCCCTACTGTTAGGACCCTGTCCCCTACTGTTAGGACCCTATCCCCTACTGTTAGGACCTTATCCCTTACTGTTAGGACCCTGTCCCCTACTGTTAGGAACCTATCCCTTACTGTTAGAGGACCCTGTCCCTACTATCACCTACTGTTAGGACCCTGTCCCCTACTGTTAGGACCCTGTCCCCTACTATCACCTACTGTTAGGACCCTGTCCCCTACTGTTAGGACCCTATCCCTTACTGTTAGGACCCTGTCCCCTACTGTTAGGACCCTGTACCCTACTGTTAGGACCCCATACCCTACTGTTAGAACCCTGTCCCCTACTGTTAGGACAATATCCCCTACTGTTAGGACCCTATCCCCTACTGTTAGGACCCTGTCCCCTACTGTTAGGACCCTATCCCCTACTGTTTGGACCCTGTCCGCTACTGTTAGGACCCTGTCCCCTACTATCACCTACTGTTAGGACCCTGTCCCCTACTGTTAGGACCCTGTACCCTACTGTTAGGACCTGTACCCTACTGTTAGGACACTGTACCCTACTGTTAGGACCCTGTACCCTACTGTTAGGACCCTGTCCCCTACTGTTAGGACCCTGTCCCCTACTGTTAGGACCCTATCCTCTACTGTTAAGACCCTGTCCCCTACTGTTAGGACCCTGTCCCCTACTGTTAGGACCCTATCTCTACTGTTAGGACCCTGTCCGCTACTGTTAGGACCCTGTCCCCTACTATCACCTACTGTTAGGACCCTGTCCCCTATTGTTAGGACCCTGTCCCCTACTGTTAGGACCCTGTCCCCTACTGTTAGGACCCTGTACCCTACTGTTAGGACTCTGTACCCTACTGTTAGGACCCTATACCCTACTGTTAGGACCCTGTACCCTACTGTTAGGACCCTATCCCCTACTGTTAGGACCCTATCCCCTACTGTTAGGACCCTGTCCCCTACTGTTAGGACCCTATCCCCTACTGTTAGGACCCTGTCCCCTACTGTTAGGACCCTGTCCCCTACTGTTAGGACCCTATCCCCTACTGTTAGGACCCTGTCCGCTACTGTTAGGACCCTGTCCCCTACTATCACCTACTGTTAGGACCCTGTCCCCTACTGTTAGGACCCTGTACCCTACTGTTAGGACCCTGTACCATACTGTTAGGACCCTGTCCCCTACTGTTAGGACCCTATCCTCTACTGTTAGGACCCTGTCCGCTACTGTTAGGACCCTGTCCCCTACTATCACCTACTGTTAGGACCCTGTCCCCTATTGTTAGGACCCTGTCCCCTACATGTTAGGACCCTGTCCCCTACTGTTAGGACCCTGTACCCTACTGTTAGGACCCTGTACCCTACTGTTAGGACCCTATACCCTACTGTTAGGACCCTGTACCCTACTGTTAGGACGCTATCCCCTACTGTTAGGACCCCGTCCCCTACTGTTAGGACCCCGTCCCCTACTGTTAGGACCCTATCCTCTACTGTTAGGACCCTATCCTCTGCTGTTAGGACCCTGTCCCCTACTGTTAGGACCCTATCCTCTACTGTTAGGACCCTGTCCCCTACTATCACCTACTGTTAGGACCCTGTCCCCTACTGTTAGGACCCTGTCCCCTACTATCACCTACTGTTAGGACCCTGTCCCCTACTGTTAGGACCCTTAGTCCCCTCTATCACCTACTGTTAGGACCCTGTCCCCTACTATCACCTACTGTTAGGACCCTGTCCCCTACTGTTAGGACCCTGTCCCCTACTATCACCTACTGTTAGGACCCTGTCCCCTACTGTTAGGACCCTATCCTCTATCACCTACTGTTAGGACCCTATCCTCTGCTGTTAGGACCCTGTCCCCTACTGTTAGGACCCTATCCTCTACTGTTAGGACCGTGTCCCCTACTATCACCTACTGTTAGGACCCTGTCCCCTACTGTTAGGACCCTGTCCCCTACTGTTAGGACCCTGTCCCCTACTGTTAGGACCCTGTCCCCTACTATCACCTACTGTTAGGACCCTGTCCCCTACTGTTAGGACCCTATCCCTTACTGTTAGGACCCTGTCCCCTACTGTTAGGACCCTGTCCCCTACTATCACCTACTGTTAGGACCCTGTCCCCTACTGTTAGGACTCTATCCCTTACTGTTAGGACCCTGTCCCCTACTATTACCTACTGTTAGGACCCTGTCCCCTACTGTTAGGACCCTATCCTTTACTGTTAGGACCCTGTCCCCTACTGTTAGGACCCTGTCCCCTACTATCACCTACTGTTAGGACCCTGTCCCCTACTGTTAGGACCCTATCCCTTACTGTTAGGACCCTGTCCCCTACTGTTAGGACCCTGCCCCCTACTGTTAGGACCCTATCCCCCACTGTTAGGACCCTGTCCCCTACTGTTAGGACCCTGTCCCCTACTGTCCCCTATTGTTAGGACCCTGTCCCCTACTGTCCCCTACTGCTAGGATCCTGTCCCCTACTGTCCCCTACTGTTAGGATCCTGTCCTGTACTGTTAGGAACTTAACTATAGACTTACTAAGAAAGTTACTAATTCCACAAAAAGGTTCTTGGAAATGTTCTTGCGTTATTTCTTATGTTTCTCCTAAAATGTTAATAAGAAATTAGATTATTGAAAATAAGTGTTCTTAATTCCAAGATAGTTAAACCCAATTGTCTTAAACTCAGGGCAGTGAGAGAATAAGATCATGAAAATAATTGAACATGTTTAATTCACTCACAGACTTCATCTAACAGTTTCAGTATTGATTATTTTAAACTAAGAACATGTTTAAGAACAGTAATCTCAGCCTGAAATATGCTAACATGATTGCCATAGCTAACTAAATCGGTTGACTAGCAACATTTTATGAAGATAGTTAAGAAATCCGTATGAAAATCATAAAATCTTAAGATATTGTTGAAGAATTGCACTTATGAACTATCTTATGAACTATCTTTTTTGTGTAAGAAGTGTTTGGTGAATCTGGGCCCTGTCCCCTACTGTTAGGACCCTGTCCACTACTGTTGGGATCCTGTCCCCTACTGTTAGGACCCTGTTCCCTACTGTTAGGATCCTGTCCACTACTGTTGGGATCTTGTCCCCTAATGTTAGGACCCTGTCCACTACTGTTAGGACCCTGTCTACTACAGTTAGGACCCTGTCCCCTACTGCTAGGATCATGTCCCCTATTGTTAGGACCCTGTCACCTCCTGTTAGGACCCTGTCCCCTACTGTTAGGACCCAGTCCCCCCCCCCCCCTGTAAGGAACCAGTCCCCCCCCTGTAAGGACCCTGTCCCCTAGTGTTAGGACTGTGTCCCAGTACTGTGAAATGAAACAACTTGTGAAATGAAATGCTGAGCTAGCCTTGCTCTCCGTTTGGCTTCTCAGACATTCCTTAGCAGGTAATTTGCCTGTTTAGCTTCCACTCTTATCACTGTGAGGATCTGCCCACTCAGGAGACTGGCTGAGTCAGCTAGAGACGGAGAGACGCAGTCTGGGAGACTAGTGAGGCGGCTCCCTCCCATCTGATTGGCCCTGGGCCCGAAGCCACAGGAAAACAGAGGTGACAGCAGATTGTTGACATCATCAGCCTAAACTCCATGTAGGTAAGTAAAGCCCGTTTTTTATTTAATTGAACAGGGCTAGAGCCTTCGTTCATTTAGGAACTTTTAATTTAAGTTATCTAATGCTTTGGTCATTAAACACTCTGTAGGTGTCCCAGTGCCTCAAACTCCCTCTCTGCATCTCCTCCCACCTCTGCTACACTCATTTCACTCCTGCTGTTCAATTTCCATACCCGTCTGAAAGCCCTGGGTATGAGGGATACAGAGAGTGACAGACTGACTAGCCAGCCAGCAGGGCTCAGGGCCAGTCTGGACCTGCAGGCTTCAATGCATTCAAACTACATGACCACACAGGCTCTAGTCTAGAGCATGTATCCCAAATCCTATCTTCACTAATAATAACTATATTAATAGTGCATGGGACGGTTCTGATTCTGGTGGTAATTATTAGTGGGGGGGGGGGGGGGGGGGGGTGTAGCCAGCGATTGAGATGTCATACCGGTACCTTTCTCAGAATGGACTAGAGATGACGGGACAAGCGGAATGGGGAGGAAGTCTGGGTAGGGTAACTGCTGAAAAGGACAGTTGTAGCATCGCATGATTATACCTTGGTAACACATCGCATCAAAGAGGACAAGGGACCTGAAACTTACAAAAGCCATCAGGGCCCGACCATTGTGATGGACAGTGAGAGAGGTTCTTGTATAGGGCATAGAATATTTGCTTTGAGTATGTGTTAGTTTGAGTATTAACACGTACTCAAACGTGTTAGTTATGTGTTCGTTTGAGTATTAACACATACTCAAACATGTTAGTTATGTGTTAGTCTGCAGTTTAACTAAGTAGTAGACAAGCCAGGTTTCGGCCACGGCCACTGTATGCGTTAAAAGGTGGGAGGAGGTGTTATTCTTGGGTATGATCATGTCAGTTCAGATCTGACATCACAGACTAGGGCTTCAGAGGTGCTCATATCCTATTAATGTCCTTGTGCAGCAGTGAACAACAGTTTGCCCGCTAGGGGTGACAAAACATGGAATGTGTGTGTGTGTGTGTGTGTGTGTGTGTGTGTGTGTGTGTGTGTGTGTGTGTGTGTCTCTCGAAGCGGGGTATTTACCATGTTTTCAAAGCTGTAGTAACTTGGGGCCTCTATGTACTGCCTGTCTCCATCACAATATCCAACACAAGAGAAAAACAACTCTCCCTGTGCACTGACTTGGTAAAGCGTGAAAGAACACGTGTCAAACTTGGCACGGAGATGCGAGTGTCATGTCAGATCAGGCCGAGGGGTTGGCGGCTGTAAACCTCCGGGACGGCCAGACACATCATGGAGCCAGACACACCCCAACCTCTCCCTTCACTGTATATTTTCAAATTTCTCTTCCCCAAAACACTGCTGTGTGTGTGCTGTGGTGATTGCTGGAGGCGAAGATGCCACAAATGAACTCTCGGAACGCCAGCCTCTGAACACCAAACGAAGAATAATGCATGCTAATGAGAGGGCGGATCAAAGTTTGGTGGCCGGCTCTCGCTTTGGTTAATAATTCTCTGTGATGAGGTGGGTTGATGTGGCTGTCACTCTGCGAGCGCCTGTCACTTCAAGACTGGAGGAGAACACAATAGGCTTTTTGTCATCCCCATGTTATTTGGGGTTGCTTAGCAGAAATGCCTTTATTCCCATAAACACATTCCCAAATAATCATATTTCAGCTGGATGTTGTCTGATCTGAAGCCAACCCAAACCACTCACCCAGACATCATAAAAACCTCAACTACTCACCTAGATATCATAAAAACCTCAACTACTCACCTAGACATCATAAAAACCTCAGCTACCCACCTAGACATCATAAAAACCTCAACTACTCACCTAGACATCATAAAAGCCTAAACTACCCACCTAGACATCGACAACAACAGCCTTTCCTCTTTTAGGCCACAATCTCACACAGCTGCGCACAGCATATCTGCCACAATCTAGCGAGGATGAGGGGAGTCAATCTTTGTCCAGTCAAAACACGGTTTTGAGACAAAGATTGCTAAGTTAGGCAGTGTGTAAGGCAGTGTGTGATTTACTACTGGGAGAGAGATGTGAGTCGTCAGTCGTCATCCCCCACCACTAGCATGTGTGTGTGTGTGTGTGTGTGTGTGTGTATGTGTGTGTGTGTGTGTATGTGGAAAGGACAGACGGGCGGGGCTGGTTGAAGGGTTATGTGCATCATAGAGAGACATTTCTTGTGTGTATATGGGTCTGTCTGGGCCCTGTCTCCCACACACACTTCTCTCTCATGGATCATAAACCTGGTCAACCGACTGGTCACACACACACACACACACACACACACACACACACACACACACACACACACTGCAGACACACACACTGCAGACAAACACACACACACACACTGCAGACACACTCACTCGCTCACTCACTCACTCACTTACTCTCACTACACAACTCACACACACACAAACAAAATCCACCCATAACCACATACATCATGAAGGAGAGTGTAGAGGGACAGAGGTGCCAGAAGAGAAGGGGAGACACGCATATCTTTCTTGGTTTTGCTCTCCACAGCAGTCTCCCTTAAATTCCATGATGACAACATGAGTCTGTTTTTTGCCATGTTTTAGTGATGAGTAAAGGCCCTGCTTTCAACAAAGCTCCCAGTGTGGGACCAGTACAATCCAGAAGATTGTAACTACACCGCTCACACAGACCAGACATAGAAATGCTTCTGTGCCATTCTGCTAATGTCAGCAAAACAGAAAGGAGCACGCCCCTAGGGGCACAAGCAAAAGTACACAGTACTGTACATCATATAGTGACTATATCAATGGCCTCCCTCTGGTAGTAATACAATAACCATTAAAAGACTGTTCTCATACACCTGATCTAGGATTGGCTAGGGCAGCGCTTCCCAAACTCGGTCCTCAGGACCCCAAGGGGTGGATGTTTAGATTTTTGCCCTAACACTACACAGCTCATACAAATGATCAAAGCTTGATGACTAGTTGGTTATTTGAATCATCTGTGTAGGATGAAAAACAAAACGTGCTGCCCTTGGGGTCCCGAGGACCGAGATAGGGAAACCCTGTGTTGGGGGATCTATGAGTAGAATAATGAGTGTAATAGCTCCAGAATGTGCAGCAGCCTCTCCCCTGTCTCTCCCTACAGCAGGCACTGTCTGCTACCATGCCCATGTACTTCCTGAAGCAGCCAGCACCACTTAGCCTAATGAAAAACAAACATTGTTTTGCACAAGAGGGATGAACTGTTGAAAGTTTGGATCAAGCAGAGAGAAAGAGAAAAAGAGAGAGAGAGACCTAAACATGCTCTCTGCCATGTTAAAAGAGTTTGGGGGGGTGACGGGCATAATATCACTATGCTTTCCCCACTGTGGTCTGAGACCTGGCCCATGATGTCAGAGGATTTTTTGAACAGGCTTATTGCACAATCCCCAATCCTATTTCCCCTAACAGACAGACAGAGGAGAGACCTCAGTCAGAACTGATCTTTGTGTGTCAGTATCAGTGCTCAGAGGTCCATTGCTCTGGTACTCTCTTGTCGTCTGACCCCAGCAGAGGGAGGTTTGGAAGGTTTCCACGCCCCAGGGAGTGAAGGGCTGCTGGTGTAATCCTTTTATTCTGACTATAGACGCGTTTTGAGCAGAGTGGAGCCGGAGCGGGAACACATTGCTGGCCAATAGACAGACACCTCACAGTCCCTGTACCCTGTGTCAGTCCCTGTACACTCTTAGAAGTAAAGGTGCTATCTAAAACCTAAAAGGGTTCTTTGTCTGTCCCCATAGGAGAACCCTTTGAAGAACCCTTTACACAGAGGGTTCTACATGGAACCCAAAATAGTTCTGGCTGGAACCAAAAGCCTTTGGTGGCTCTAGCAGAGAGGGTCATCCCATATGTAGTCCGACAGGGGTCTGAGACAGTGTATGGACGCACCTCGTTAAAGAAGAAAGCTACGGTTAAGGCATGGGGAATGGGGCTGACAGCACAGCTCCCCAACCCTTCTCTACACACACACACACACATGCACACACTTGCACACACACACATTACCATTCAAAAGTTTGGACACACCTACCCATTCAAGGGTTTTTCTATATTTTTACTATTTTCTACAATGTAAAATAATAGTGAAGACATCAAAATGATGAAATAACACATATGGAAGCATGTAGTAACCAAAAGTGTTAAACAAATATATTTGAGATTTGAGATTCTTCAAAGCAGCCACCCTTTGCCTTGATGGCAGCTTTGCACGCTCTTGGCATTCTCTCAACCAGCTTCATGAGTTATTCACTTGGAATGCATTTAAAAAAAGTAGCCTTGTAAAAAGTTAATATGTGGATTTTATTTCCTTCTTAATATGTTTGAGCCAATCAGTTATGTTGTGACAAGGTAGGGGTGGTATACAGAAGATAGCCCTATTTGGTATAAGACCAAGTCCATATTATAGCAAGAACAGCTCAAATAAGCAAAGAGAAACAACAGTCCATCATTACTTTAAGACATGATGGTCAGTAAATCCGGAAGATTTGAAGAGCTTTGAAAGTTTCTTCAAGTGCAGTCGCAAAAACCATCAAGTGCTATGATGAAACTGGCTCTCATAAGGACCGCCACAGGAAAGGAAGACCCAGAGTTACCTCTGCTGCAGAGGATAAGTTCATTACCAGCCTCAGAAATTGGCAATTAACTGCACCTCAGATTGCAGCCCAAATAAATGCTTCACAGAGTTTGGGCCAAGAAACACAAGAGTCCAAATCTGACATTTTTGGTTCCAACTGATGTGTCTTTGTGAGATGCACAGTAGATGAACGGATGATCTCTGCATGTGTGGTTCCCACCGTGAAGCATGGAGGAGGACGTGTGATGGTGTGGGGGTGTTTTGCTGGTGACACTGTCTGTGATTTATTTAGAATTCAAGGCACACTTAACCAGCATGGCTACCAAAGCATTCCACAGCGATACGCCATTCCATCTGGTTTGCGCTTAGTGGGACTATCATTTGTTTTTCAACAGGACAATGACCCAAAACACACCTCCAGGCTGTGTAAGGGCTATTTGACAAAGAAGGAGAATGATGGAGTGCTGCATCAGATAACCTGGCCTCCACAATCACCCGACCTCAAACCAATTGAGAAGGTTTGGGATGAGTTGAACCACAGATTGAAGGAAAAGCAGGCAACAAGTGCTCAGCATATGTGGGAACTCCTTCAAGACTGTTGGAAAAGCATTCCAGGTGAAGCTAGTTGAGAGAATGCCAAGAGTGTGCACAGCTGTCATTAAGGCAAAGGGTAGCTAGTTTGAAGCATATAAAATATAAAATATATTTTGATTTGTTTAACACTTTTTTGTTTACTACATGACTCCATATGTGTTATTTCATAGTGTTGATGTCTTCACTATTATTCTACAATGTAGAAAATAGAAAAAATAAAGAAAGACCCTAGAATGAGTAGGTGTGTCCAAACTTTTGACTGGTACTGTATACACGCACGCTTGCACACACACTCATACACACGCGCGCACACACACATACACGTCTCCCTGTCCTAGGAAATCAGAGGGGTTTGGGACAGCGGCTGGGGAGCACCCTGGTAGAGTGGTCGCTCAGCGTGGTTCAGTGTGTTTAGTGTTGGTTAATGAGTAGTCTGACATCCGAAACACACTGCCTACAGGGCCTAAGCTGGGAGAAAATACTACTCTCTTCCTCACTCATCAGATAACATATGACAGGAGACAATGATTGAAATGACTGCCAGTCATCCGTTCCAGAGGATGTGCCTAAACAGTATTTTTAAAGAAACTTATATAATCCTGAACAAGGTCTTGCAAGGTGATGGCCGTGTTTGTAGCCTATGCACCATAAGACCATGTCAGTACATATAAAGACATTGGATTTAAATGTCCAAAAGCATGTAGATACATCTAGGGTGATGACAGATCTTGACTAGGAAGGTAAATCTAAGAACAGAATGCTTGTCACATTGACCCTTCATGTGACCATTGACCCTTCATGTGACCATTGACCCTTCATGTGACCATTGACCCTTGATGTGACCATTGACCCTTCATGTGACCATTGACCCTTCATGTGACCATTGACCCTTCATGTGACCATTGACCCTTCATGTGACCATTGACCCTTCATGTGACCATTGACTAGATCTATCTAACTACTCCCTTTTCCACCAAGGTGGAGGACCGTGTTTTTTACAAGGGCGTATTTTCGAGGGAAATCCATTAAGATGTTAGTTGTTGAGAAGGTGGGGGGTGGAGGGGGTAGATGGAGAGGTGGTGGAGGGATGGGAGATGGGGGGTACAAGACGTACCTGTCTCATTTTAGTGCTGAGCCATGCTCTATTCTATACAGCCAATCACATTAGCAGCAGTAAGAGAGCCTGTGTTGGAGACAGCGATCTCTCCAGCCCAACAATGGCCCATGTAGCATTTCAGACGAACAAAAGAGGTCTACATCAACTTAATAGTCTACAGCACCACAAGAAAGGATGTTTTGTGGTAACAGATCCATTTCACACACACACACTCAGACACACACACACACACTATAAAAAAAAACAACAATCCCATTTGGTACAACATGCATACACACACAGCAAAGAAAGCACTAATGCAACTCCACTGTTCCCTTGTTGCCATCATGGCATGCCACTCAGGGTTTTCCTCTAAAAGTCCAGGGGAAAAAACCAAGCACACCTACAGTGGGGAGAACAAGTATTTGATACACTGCCGATTTTGCAGGTTTTCCCACTTACAAAGCATGTAGAAGTCTGTAATTTTTTAAATCTGTAAAATCCAGAAAATCACATTGTATGATTTTTAAATAATTAATTTGCATTTTATTGCATGACATAAGTTTTTGATACATCAGAAAAGCAGAACTTAATATTTGGTACAGAAACCTTTGTTTGCAATTACAGAGATCATATGTTTCCTGTAGCTCTTGACCAGGTTTGCACACACTGCAGCAGGGATTTTGGCCCACTCCTCCATCCAGATCCTTCAGGTTGCGGGGCTGTCGCTGGGCCATATGGACTTTCAGCTCCCTCCAAAGATTTTCTATTGGGTTCAGGTCTGGAGACTGGCTAGGCCACTCCAGGACCTTGAGATGCTTCTTACGGAGCCACTCCTTAGTTGCCCTGGCTGTGTGTTTCGGGTCGTTGTCATGCTGGAAGAACCAGCCACGACCCATCTTAAATGCTCTTACTGAGGGAAGGAGGTTGTTGGCCAAGATCTTGCGATACATGGCCCCATCCATCTTCCCCTCAATACGGTGCAGTCATCCTGTCCCCTTTGCAGAAAAGCATCCCCAAAGAATGATGTTTCCACCATGCTTCACGGTTGAGATGGTGTTCTTGGGGTTGTACTCATCCTTCTTCTTCCTCCAAACACGGCGAGTGGAGTTTAGACCAAAAAGCTCTATTTTTGACTCATCAGACCACATGACCTTCTCCCATTCCTCCTCTGGATCATCCAGATGGTCATTGGCAAACTTCAGACGGGCCTGGACATGCGCTGGCTTGAGCAGGGGGACCTTGAGTGCGCTGCAGGATTTTAATCCATGACGGCGTAGTGTGTTACTAATGGTTTTCTTTGAAACTGTGGTCCCAGCTCTCTTCAAGTCACTGACCAGGTCCTGCCGTGTAGTTCTGGGCTGATCCCTCACCTTCCTCATG
Organism: Thymallus thymallus; assembly: GCA_023634145.1. Lineage (NCBI taxonomy): Eukaryota > Metazoa > Chordata > Actinopteri > Salmoniformes > Salmonidae > Thymallus > Thymallus thymallus. The sequence continues at coordinate 14,129,627 of CM042404.1, forward strand.
ATCATTGATGCCCAACGAGGTGAGATCTTGCATGGTGCCCCAGACCGAGGGAGATTGACCGTCATCTTGAACTTCTTCCATTTTCTAATAATTGCGCCAACAGTTGTTGCCTTCTCACCAAGCTGCTTGCCTATTGTCCTGCAGCCCATCCCTGCCTTGTGCAGGTCTACAATTTTATCCCTGATGTCCTTACACAGCTCTCTGGTCTTGGCCATTGTGGAGAGGTTGGAGTCTGTTTGATTGAGTGTGTGGACAGGTGTCTTTTATACAGGTAACGAGTTCAAACAGGTGCAGTTAATACAGGTAATGAGTGGAGAACAGGAGGGCTTCTTAAAGAAAAACTAACAGGTCTGTGAGAGACGGAATTCTTACTGGTTGGTAGGTGATCAAATACTTATGTCATGCAATAAAATGCTAATAAATTATTTAAAAATCATACAATGTGATTTTCTGGATTTTTGTTTTAGATTCCGTCTCTCACAGTTGAAGTGTACTTATGATAACAATTACAGACTTCTACATGCTTTGCAAGTAGGAAAACCGGCAAAATCGGCAGTGTATCAAATACTTGTTCTCCCCACTGTATACACAAAACAATATCCTGGCCTTCAACTCTGCCATCCTGGTGGGGACGCTGACCTCTGTCATTCTATTGCTTTTAATATCGATGTGATGGCTCGTTTCTCCAAGGACTCCCACTGACCTCTGTCACTCGGGACTAACCCTAAACACAATAACTTGGAGCGGACGCATGCATGCGCACACACACACACACACACACACACACACACACAAACACACAGGTGGAGACTATCCAACACAAACCCAAAGAGACAGTGATGCAGAGAGTGACCCTGAGAAGGCGGCAGGGGACGCTGACAGGAGGGTCTCTATCTGATTTCACGATCAATGACAATCAGCTCTCCTTCTCAAGGATTCTCTCGAAGAACATCTGAACACAGAATCTGATAGAGATATAGTAACAGAGCAACACACTCTAATATTCACTACAATACTTCAGTCTGATTTACCACGTAGCTCAGATGATAGAGCATGGTGCTTGCAACGCCAGGGGTTGTGGGTTCAATTCCCACGGGGAACCAGTACGAAAAAGGTATGGACAAACTAACTGTAAGTCGCTCTGGATAAGAGTGTCTGCTAAATTACATACATGTAATAACACATTGACATTTATCTAATCTATTTCATGACTGTATTCTTTCACATAAAAATACTGAACAGAGCGCTGGGAAAGGTACTGTATAAACAGGTGGCCGATGGGATCTGGGTGGGAAACAGTGAAATTATGAGCTTTGGCTCTCATCTGGAAGGCTGGGTTGGGAGATGAATCTAAACCAACATTCTCTGTTTGCACCAAAACCCTTCGTAAGAAATGAGCAACTGAAGCATGATAAATTATGTGCATAGAACATGCTGTCCTGGCACTCTAGTTCTGGGTGTGTGTCAATGTCCATAGCAACTCTGTGGCATGGCCTCAGAGCTGTGCTCTGCTCTGGGACTCAGACATGCCAATGGAGAGACCAGGGATACCACTAGAGAGAAAGGGAGACCACAACCAACATTATTTTCATTTTTTCTACTAGGCAAGTCAGTTAAAAACAAATTCTTATTTTCAATGACAGCCTAGGAACAGTGGGTTAACTGCCTTGTTCAGGGGCAGAACGACAGATTTTTACCTTGTCAGCTCAGGGATTTGATCCAGCAACCTTTTGGTTACGGGCCCAACACTCTAACCACTGGGCTACCTGCCGCACCGTTAGCCTGACAGTGGCGCAAAGCAGCCTGGGAAGAGACACACAAGGTGGAACCGCTCCAAAGCCACGGATAAAACAACAGTGGAAAAAGAGAAGAGGAGGAAGCAACAAAATAGTCACAGAGAGGTGAGCGAGGTATAGGGCCTCTGGGCTGTCCCCTCCTCTCTTCTCTAATGGTCCATCCCATGTTCCTCCTAGTCTCTGTTCTCTGTCCCCTCCTCTCTTCTCTAATGGTCCATCCCATGTTCCTCCTAGTCTCTGTTCTCTGTCCCCTCCTCTCTTCTCTAATGGTCCATCCCATGTTCCTCCTAGTCTCTGTTCTCTGTCCCCTCCTCTCTTCTCTAATGGTCCATCCCATGTTCCTCCTAGTCTCTGTCCCCTCCTCTCTTCTCTAATGGTCCATCCCATGTTCCTCCTAGTCTCTGTTCTCTGTCCCCTCCTCTCTTCTCTAATGGTCCATCCCATGTTCCTCCTAGTCTCTGTCCCCTCCTCTCTTCTCTAATGGTCCATCCCATGTTCCTCCGGGTATCTGTTCACTGTCCCCTCCTCTCTTCTCTAATGGTCCATCCCATGTTCCTCCTAGTCTCTGTTCTCTGTCCCCTCCTCTCTTCTCTAATGGTCCATCCCATGTTCCTCCTAGTCTCTGTCCCCTCCTCTCTTCTCGAATGGTCCATCCCATGTTCCTCTTAGTCTTTGTTCTCTGTCCCCTCCTCTCTTCTCGAATGGTCCATCCCATGTTCCTCTAAGTCTTTGTTCTCTGTTTCCTCCTCTCTTCTCGAATGGTCCATCCCGTTCCTCAAAATACTGTATCAATCATGCATTTACTGGATGTATTAGATTAAATAGCTTACTATTTAAATCATAGACTACCATCTCAGTTGTCTGACATTTCTAGAGCCCTGTAATGTAAAGTAACTGTCCATTAAAATATTGCTATTTTTATCGTTGTATTTGTTGTTATCGAGAAAATTGTTACATTTATCGAAATATGACTTTTTGTCCATGACACAGTGACATGGAATTTTGTCATTAATATTACAAGGATCCTGGTTAGAGGGAGTCATCCTGGTTCAGTCAGACCACTGTATCAGCATTGCTCCAAAGCCCCAACACGGTCTACTGATCTCACTGCAGGATCACTGGATTAGGACATAATCTGCCTTCCTTTACACTGTAAGGGGCACACTATACTCTAGTTTCTAGACTGTCCTCCATAGTAGATCACCAGTAAGACGCAATATTGCTATGAGCCATCAAAACATCAACCTTGTCCATCTACATGCTCAGTCTCCGTAGAGCAGGCCTACCAACAGACCTCACTTTACAAGCCATGAAATGTGCCCTGCAGTGGCCCTGGACATTCTCTCTCTGATCCTAGACTAACTCCCCACTGCTCCAACAGCTAGCTTCAGCTTGCTCATCTGTGCTTCACTCCCTTGTCAGCTCTAGCCCCCTCCACTCCCAAACAGCTCCAGCCCCCTATGCTTCCAGACAGCTCCAGCCCCCTCCACACCCAGACAGCTCCAGACCCTCCGCACCCAGACAGCTCCATCCCCCTCTTCTACCAGACAGCTCCAGCCCACTTCTCTCCCAGACAGCTCCAGCCCCCTCTTCTCCCAGAAAGCTCCAGCCCCCTCTTCTCCCAGACAGCTCCAGCCCACATCACTCCCAGACAGATCCAGCACCCTCCACACCGACATCTCCAGCCCCCTCTGCTCCCAGACAGCTCCAACCCCCTCCGCTCCCAGACAGCTCCAACACCCTCTGCTCCCAGACAGCTCCAGCCCCCTCCGCTCCCAGACAGCTCCAGCGCCTTCGACACAATTGATTTTGCCTTTTGAAATCCGCCTACCCTCTTGTTGGAGGATTTTACATCAGCCCAATGGGAGGTAATTTATTTAATGCCTCTCTCTGAAGGAGGGAGATAGAAAGATGGAGAGAGGGAGAGCCATTAAGTTAACGCATTTCCCTCCCCTGCTATTGTCCTGTAACTAGTTGAAACGTTCCCACTCTAAATAAAGCGCCTACTGGAAAGGGCAAGTGTATCGTAACTGTAGCGCTGCCATACGGGACCATGAACACCTAATTGATACTGACTGCAGCATTGACGACAACCTGAAACATTGACCAATCTGACCATGACCAAGGACATGATGACACGGCAGGTTTCTGGGTCTTAAGCCATTAAATGGTACATTAGCCTACCTGAGAGAAAGGGGTGATGGGGGGGATACAGTCAATGCTATTGGAGAGGCAACAGATAGAACTGAACATAAAAGCAATATCGCAGAGTTACGAGATCATTGACCCACACGCTTTCTCTTCTCCCTGTCCCTCTCGCTCTTTTTTTTTCGCCAGGGAGGAAAAATAGAAGTTAATGAATGCTTGTTTTTCGTACATCTCTGGAAATTGAAGCCCTGTATCGGGATCAGCCGGAGCCCACTCTAAGAAATAGGATTTGTCAAACGCACTGGGCGCTGAGTGTACGTGATGCCCGCCGGCCCAGAGGGAACTAGACGTTTGGCTGGCTGCACACAGTCCGTCATGTTCAGCTGCTGGACTGAGCCTTTAATACACCCTCTTCTGATTGTTTATTCATTGTTTTCTTGCTGTGCTTCTCTTGGTGTTGTATATCAGAAGGCAGAGTAGATAGATATCATAGTTGTTTTTTCTGTCTCAGTGACAGTTGAGTTTCTCACATGAACATGGTTATTTGCTCCCATTCCATCTTTTCATGGCTGAGATGACTTGTGTTTGTGCTTAAGGGCTCTATTCAATATGTATCGCTGAAGGTCAGCGTTACAGCATGATTGAAATTTAAAGGCCATATTCCCGCGTTAACATAGACTGCATTCACTCGCGGTAAACGCTGCAAATCTCGGCTCAATCGGAAATTACCTCTACATTTCGAACTGTAACGCTTCAGTGACACAGATGGAATAGAGCCCTTTGTGTTCTAATGGAAGACAGGGTAGCAGTGCTTGTGGCAATTTAAAGGGTCCTTTGAAATTCTTTGTATAGGGAAACGTCAAATTTAAAACACAGACACACCACACACCAATAAAATCATGAATAAAAACCCTGGTGTTGACTTGTTGGTTCTCTATATCCCAGTCACACCCACACAGGGCGTGGTGTACAAACAGGAAGAAGAGTAGGGGACATAGCCATCAGAGATTGTTCCAAATTCACGCCACAACCCTTTTAACTGCCACAGTACACCTACTGCTTTGTTACCATGGCTACTGGTGAGACAGGATCCCCTCCCTGTACCTCTCCCCACGTTTCCAAGTTCATCAAATGATGAAAAAGAAAAACACTTGACACACTCCATTATTTGCTGTTCCTATCTGTCTCCCTCCAGCAGCCCCTTGCCCCTCTGGTCTCTGGTCTCTGCTACAGTAGTGCCACTTGGCTTTTATGTCGGCCCATTCAGCTCCACTGATGCTGCTGCTGCTTGCTTTTAGTACTCAGGCACTTATGGCAGGTACTGGTTAACCTTATATTTCCTTCCTCCGGTGGCTGTAGAGGCAGGGGCTTAAGGAAGCTGGAAGGTTGTGCATCTGAAAGTGATTTGTAAGTTAAATACTGGAGACAAGAGTTGGAACTGAAGGGGAGTTTGGGGATGTTTTAGCTACATTATGGGGGACCCAGGAGGGAAATCAAAGTAATTTGTCAAAATAAAGGTGGACCTAAATATGGAGAACCTTTTGAATTGGTGGAGGACCATGTACTGTACATGCAGGTGAGGCACATCTTGGCTAATTTTGGTCCCTGGTTTAGGCTAGGTCATGCTAGTACTGCTGTGCAGGCAAGGTGACAGGGGGGACCCCTCTCTCTCTCTCTCTCTCTCTCTCTCTCTCTCCCTCACTCTCTCTCTTTTTCTCTCTCCATCTTTCTCTCTATGTGTCTGGGGAGGATTAAAGAAACACACCACAGTGTTTAATCTCACGCAGGAAATGGAGTCATGGCAGCGAATGTGATATAGGGACTTTGAGCTGTCGAGATGAGGAACACGTTATTTTATTGCCGCAGTAATCTGTTGCAGACGACTAATTCATTCATGAGGCCATTTTTCCCGCTCTACAATTTCGCCAATCCATAAGCCACTTTATTAAGAGAACAAAGCATGGCGGCTTTGAAAAGATAATATGCACCCAAGTGCTCCTATTAAAATCTCATATGAAGTACTTTGATGGAGCACAAAAAAACACAAAATGATCGGCATTGGGGAGCCATGTGAAACGTAACTCCGCTTCTCCAAACTGCCCAAGTACTTCCAGAGAATTCTCAAATAGGAATATGACTGTTTCTGTAGAATGTGACCTGTTGCTGACATCAGAATAGGGCTAGTGATAATGTTGGGGATCAAATCAAATCAACTGACATTTTATTGGTCACATACACGTTGTTAGCAGATGTTATTGCGGCTGTAGTGAAATGCTTGTGCTTCTAGCTCCGTCAGTGCAGCAATCTAACAAGTAATATATAACAGTTTCATAACATATAACCAAATACACATACATCTCAGTAAAGAATGGATTAGGAATATATACATACAATATATGTCAGAGCGGCATTGGACTAAGATACAGTGGCATAGCATAGTATACAGTATATACATATGAGATGAGTGATGCAGTATGTAAACATGATTAAAGTGACTAAGATACCGTAGAATAGCATAGAATACACTTTATACATATGAGATGAGTAATGCAAGATACGGAAACATTATTCAAGTGGCTAGTGCTTCATTCCTTGAAGTGGCCGGTGATTTCTAACCTCTGTCTATATGCAGCAGCCTCTGATGTGTTAGTGATGGCTGTTTAGCAGTCTGATGGCCTAGAGATAGAAGCTGTTTTTCAGTCTCTCAGTCCCAGCTTTGATGCACCTGTACTGACCTCGCCTTCTGGATGATAGCGGGGTGGACAGGCAGTGGCTCGGGTGGTTGATGTCTTTTATGATCTTTTAGGCCTTCCTTTGGCATCTGGTGCTTTAGGTGTCCAGGAGGGCGGGAAGTTTGCCCCCGGTAATGCGTTGTGCAGATCGCACCACCCTCTGGAGAGCTTTGCAGTTGTGGGCGGTGCAGTTGCAGTACCAGGCAGTGATACAGCCTGACAGGATGCGCTCAACTGTGCATCTGTAGAAGTTTGTGAGGGTTTTAGGTGTTAAGCCAAATTTCTTTAGCCTCCTGAGGTTGAAGAGGCTCTGTTGCGCCCTCTCCACCACACTGTCTGTGTGGGTGGACCATTTTAGTTTGTCTGTGAGGTGTACGCCGAGGAACTTGAAGCTTTCCACCTTCTCCACTGCGTTGATGGTGAGGTCATGAGAGCAGGTATGGAGTGCTGGTTTGGGTTATAGTATTGGAACCAGATATAGAACAGGCTATACAGTACAGTACATACATCATCCAACCTGCTCCCTATGGCACAGTCAACCAACTGCAATAATCTGAGCAGATGCTGTGTGCTTATGTGCTCTATAGCCTATTATGCCATGCAGTAGCTGTATGAAGGGATACAGTATAGTGAACTACTAACCGCTGTGGCCAACCAAGGCTGAATATATCAACACAATCCTCTCACCTCCTCATTATTTCACTTATAACCCCTTTGAGGACCCACTATGAATGTATAGGATGCAGTGGTGTGATGGTGATGGTACATGGCCAGTCTCTATGGATGTGAGAGGGCTAGCAGTAGAATCTTAATGCAGAATTAACAGAGGCTCTGGAGGCTAGAGTTGGAGGGTTAGAGAGGGGGACTCTAATTGGCAGGCCTGTGCACTCAGCGGTGCTCTCATAAAGAGGTTGGGCTCTCCCTAAAGAAATGGCTCATTCTGACTCACTGGCAGACTGGGGCTCCCGGCTAGGCTAACAAGCAAAGCACTCCTAACCCTCAGGTCTCCGCTACTCTGGCTCTCCCTCCTCTGGTCTGCATGTGCAGTGTGTGTGTGTGTGTGTGTGTGTGTGTGTGTGTGTGTGTGTGTGTGTGTGTGTGTGTGTGTGTGTGTGTGTGTGTGTGTGTGTGTGTGTGTGTGTGTGTGTGTGTGTGTGTGTGTGTGTGTGTGTGTGTGTGTGTGTGTGTGTGTGAGATTGTGTGAGATTGTGTGAGATTGTGTGTGCGTTCACAGCCATGTATGTGCATGTGTGTTTGACATCCACATACCATTGCTCTGTGGCAGTGGAAAAGCGAGGAGTACAGACAGAGGCTTCTTTGTGTGTTGTGGCAGTGGGCAGCAGCAGTGCCAGCTAGCATCACCACCGGGTCCCCTCTGCTCAGATGAAAGATGACCCTCTGTCATCTGTCTGCCTCTGTCCTCTCTAGCCCCCCTCTGTCCTCTCCACAGCCCCCCCGGCGCTGTCTGTTTGAACACTCGCCTTCCAGAGGATGCTGGAACGTGACAGGCGACTAAACAGTCACAACTGGCTGCCACGAAACAGTGAAGTCCCAGTCAAACTCTCGCTCCTAATGTCCCGACTGCACAGCAAAGTCTGACCTCTTACCAACCTCTTAGCCGCTCCATCAGGAGGAGGGGTGAGGAGGGCGAGTGCTTGTGTCCGCTGCCCGGCAGGCCGCTCGTTAAATATAAAGAAAAAGTACAACTGAGGTGCCACCTGTGGAGGCAGGAAAAGCCCTGTAAACACAGAGAGCCGTATTCTGTTTGAACAAATCAAAGTGATCAAACAGTCCTCAGAAGAGGAGAGGGGGATTTGGAATGGCTCACAACACAGTTTACACACATGCGTGTCTCATCCATGGAAAGGGTGAAGTGGAAGGGCTAACTGTCTAGGGTGTGGTAGTGGTGGAGGAGAGGCACCGGTCCTAGACAGTCACAGGGTCTGAGAATTGAATGTCATCTGACAGATCAGTGTGCACTCTTACCCGTTGGTCCCATTTACCCTATCAGATACAGTGGCATTACACAACAGTTAACTGTGCCTTGGCGTCTTTAGTGAAGTTAGCCACTGTAGCACTCTATTCCAGTCAGACCAGAAGGTCCGCTACAGTACACTAAGTACCTTTTTGCTCCTAAGTCCAAACTTTTCCCGTCAGACTACTGCTAGCTGACAAGGCTTAACAACAAAGTCCAGACAGGGCCAAACACAGCCTGTGTGATTTTGGGGGGGAGGGGAGGGGGAGAGAGAGAGAGAGGAGGATGATGGGGAGATAGAGATGACCTCCACATTGCAATCTTGGCTGTGCGGTCTTGGCCATTGGAACAGGAAATAGCTGCAGAGAGAAAGGCAATAACAGCAGTGCTATCTAAACCATTACTCAAAAACAACCCTGTGACCACAGAGTCGAAAAAAGGACAGAGTCTTTGTGGGGAAAGTTTGGGAGCAGCTGCAGAGGAGACAAAGGCATATTCCTCAAGCAAACACCTCATTTCACCTGGAGAGATGAAACAATGAATTCATAACGGAGGGGAAGCATGCGTCAGGGTGGTCCTAAAGTTGGCAATCGTCTCAGATCTTCAGATGAAATAGAAATCTGAGGTGTGTATGTGGGGAGAGGGGTGTGGGGTGTGTGCGGGGCTGTGAAAATAGTTTGTCCTCTTTTCAACCATCACAGCATATGCAAAAAGGACGCTTCAGCAAGTTGCTGGGAGGGTCCAGAGAGAGATCACCCAAAACAGCCAGAGGACTATCTGGACTATGTATGTATGTATGTATGTATGTATGTATGTATGTATGTATGTATGTATGTATGTATGTATGTATGTATGTATGTATGTATGTATGTATGTATGTATGTATGTATGTATGTATGTATGTATGTATGTATGTATGTATGTATGTATGTATGTACAGTGGGGAGAACAAGTATTTGATACACTGCCGATTTTGCAGGTTTCCCTACTTACAAAGCAAGTAGAGGTCTGTAATTTTTATCATAGGTACACTTCAACTGTGAGAGACAGAATCTAAAACAAAAATCCAGAAAATCACATTGTATGATTTTTTAATAATAAATGTGCATTTTATTGCATGACATAAGTATTTGATCACCTACCAACCAGTAAGAATTCCGGCTCTCACAGACCTGTTAGTTTTTCTTTAAGAAGCCCTCCTGTTCTCCACTCATTACCTGTATTAACTGCACCTGTTTGAACTCATTACCTGTATAAAAGACACCTGTCCACACACTCAATCAAACAGACTCCAACCTCTCCACAATGGCCAAGACCAGAGAGCTGTGTAAGGACATCAGGGATAAAATTGTAGACCTGCACAAGGCTGGGATGGGCTACAGGACAATAGGCAAGCAGCTTGGTGAGAAGGCAACAACTGTTGGCGCAATTATTAGAAAATGGAAGAAGTTCAAGATGACGGTCAATCTCCCTCGGTCTGGGGCACCATGCAAGATCTCACCTCGTGGGGCATCAATGATCATGAGGAAGGTGAGGGATCAGCCCAGAACTTTACGGCAGGACCTGGTCAATGACCTGAAGAGAGCTGGGACCACAGTCTCAAAGAAAACCATTAGTAACACACTACGCCGTCATGGATTAAAATCCTGCAGCGCACGCAAGGTCCCCCTGCTCAAGCCAGCGCATGTCCAGGCCCGTCTGAAGTTTGCCGATGAACATCTGGATGATCCAGAGGAGGAATGGGAGAAAGTCATGTGGTCTGATGAGACAAAAATAGAGCTTTTTGGTCTAAACTCCACTTGCTGTGTTTGGAGGAAGAAGAAGGATGAGTATAACCCCAAGAACACCATCCCAACCGTGAAGCATGGAGGTGGAAACATCATTCTTTGGGGATGCTTTTCTGCAAAGGGGACAGGACGACTGCACCATATTGAGGGGAGGATGGATGGGGCCATGTATCGCGAGATCTTGGCCAACAACCTCCTTCCCTCAGTAAGAGCATTGAAGATGGGTCGTGGCTGGGTCTTCCAGCATGACAACGACCCGAAACACACAGCCAGGGCAACTAAGGAGTGGCTCCATAAGAAGCATCTCAAGGTCCTGGAGTGGCCTAGCCTCCAGACCTGAACCCAATAGAAAATCTTTGGAGGGAGCTGAAAGTCCGTATTGCCCAGCGACAGCCCCGAAACCTGAAGGATCTGTATGGAGGAGTGGGCCAAAATCCCTGCTGCAGTGTGTGCAAACCTGGTCAAGAACTACAGGAAACGTATGATCTCTGTAATTGCAAAAAAAGGTTTCTGTACCAAATATTAAGTTCTGCTTTTCTGATGTATCAAATACTTATGTCATGCAATAAAATGCAAATGAATTACTTAAAAATCATACAATGTGATTTTCTGGATTTATGTTTTAGATTCCGTCACTCACAGTTGAAGAGTACCTATGATAAAAATTACAGACTTCTACATGCTTTGTAAGTGGGAAAACCTGCAAAATTGGCAGTGTATCAAATACTTGTTCTCCCCACTGTATGTATGTATGTATGTATGTATGTATGTATGTATGTATGTATGTATGTATGTATGTATGTATGTATGTATGTATGTATGTATGTATGTATGTATGTATGTATGTCTGTCTGTCTGTCTGTCTGTCTGTCTGTCTGTCTGTCTGTCTGTCTGTCTGTATTTCTGTATTTCTGTCTGTTTGTCCCTGCCAGGCCTGGCCTCTCTGCAGGAGATGTCATGACTGTGAGACTGTGCTACCTAGGGATTATGGGATTGCAGAAGGAAACTGACATACAACAGTGTTATAGAGAGAATGTGCTAAATGGCAAGCTGTGTGTGTGTCATGACTCTCCCCTGTTGGCAGCCAGTCTATATTATAGTTAGGTGAATCACTCCCCTGTTATAGTTAGGTGAATCACTGACTCTCCCCTGTTGGCAGCCAGTCTATATTATAGTTAGGTGAATTACTCCCCTGGTATAGTTAGGTGAATCACTGACTCTCCCCTGTTGGCAGCCAGTCTATATTATAGTTAGGTGAATCACTGACCCTCCCCTGTTGGCAGCCAGTCTATATTATAGTTGGGTGAATCACTGACTCTCCCCTGTTGGCAGCCAGTCTATATTATAGTTGGGTGAATCACTGACTCTCCCCTGTTGGCAGCCAGTCTATATTATAGTTAGGTGAATCACTGACCCTCCCCTGTTGGCAGCCAGTCTATATTATAGTTAGGTGAATCACTGACCCTCCCCTGTTGGCAGCCAGTCTATATTATAGTTAGGTGAATCACTGACCCTCCCCTGTTGGCAGCCAGTCTATATTATAGTTAGGTGAATCACTGACCATCCCCTGTTGGCAGCCAGTCTATATTATAGTTAGGTGAATCCCTCCCCTGTTATAGTTAGAGTCATGTGTCTTTGAACCGGCATGTTTGTGTGAATAGCATGAAGTTCAGACTAATAGTACAACCATTGCCTAGTAATGTATATACATGTAGGTGGATAGATTGATAAAAATGGACAGTGGATGAATACATAGTAGGTGATGGATGGCAAGGACGGATAATGAAGAAATAGAAACAAAAAACTAAAAGATGGATATACATTGCAATGAATAACCCTAGTGATGAGGAGTAACAGCTGGGCTTCTCTGGTCTCAGCTCCCATCAGCATGCCCATGTTGTGCCAACCAAGATAACTGTGCCCGGGGGCATCTTCACTGACAGTGGGGCAACTATTTATCTCTCACTCTCCTTCCTCTGTCTGATATCTTGAGAGCTTGACTGAGAAGCTCAGCTCTCCTCTCCTGTTGCCTCTCAGCTGCTCACACAGCGATGAGATACATAGCCAGGATCTGGGAGGGATGCTGCTGCCTTAACTCGCTGTGTGTGTGGGCTGGCAGCTCTCTCTCTCACACACACACACACACACACAAACACACACACACACACACACACACACACACACATTACCAGCATAACAAACAGAACCCCAGGAGATGGACGGAAGAGATATGATAGGAATGAGCCAGCATACATTAGTACTGGAGCAGAGCAGGCAGCATGACATTTTTTTCAACACATTACCCTACATCACTTCAGATTATTAAGAGTCTTACACACTGTAGGGAGAGTGCATAGGAATATCTCACATATTTCCCCAAATTACCCAGTGTATAATATATTCTACAGTATATCTGGCCATCTTAATCACTTCCCTAGTGTCCTCGCCATCAGCAATCAACACAGCAGTTAATTTGCATGTGCGCTCGTTCTCTATGGCCGTTTCTATGGGTCTTGTGAACCATCTAGCCCAGGCCTGGCCAACCCGCGGCTCCCGAGCCGCATGCGGCTCTTTGCCTGGTTTCATGCGGCTCTTACGTTCATATCGAATTTTGTGTTGTGTATAAAGCCCCTTTCACACTGCCCAAAAAAACCTATGTAAACCCACTAACACCCAATATTTATCGGCTTCACCTCCGATCGGTATTGATGTGAACGTCACACATGGGTGAACCCACTAATTTGCACCATGACGGAGGCAACGAGGGCTCGATCCTCCGTCAGTAACTGTTGTTCCTTCACCAGCTGTACTAAAGAGACCTCTTGCGTGTAGCTAGCTCGCTTAGCCTACCTTTGGCTCGTCGGTGGTAACAACTAACCTGATCCAGATCATGGATGAGGTTCAGAACCAGGCACTTTATTTCAACCCTTCGGCGGACACACACGGCCTCATCAGGCGGTCTCACATCACACAGTGGCCATAAACTGTCGCTAACATGGAGGATGCGACAAGTACAAGACATAAGGTAATGTGGCTCACTGGCGACCATGCTTCCTGTTGTTTACTACATTGTTTTACGGCGCGCACATTGTTTTACGGCGCGATGGGGGATGTTCATGTGTCCCCGTATGTATGATGTGGCTCTTTGCAGTAACATAGTAAAAAATGTGGCTCTTAGTCTCTGACTGGTTGGCGACGCCTGGTCTAGCCCATCAGTAGTCAGCCATGTTGTTAATTTGCCAGGGGAATGGAGTGCTACATGCTTGGGGCTCAATGAGGTTAAACTGGCCTAATGAAGGACAGGTACTATGTGTGCTCCCAGTAGGCTCCAGTATGTCCCAGTAGTACACTCAGTATGCACATATATGACCATATGACCATGGCTGGAACACACATCTGCTTCATGCATCATCAGCAACCAGCCAGCCAGCCAGCCAGGGGACAAGCTGTGCTCTGTGGCTTTGGAGTGACATTGGGCAGGATGGGGCTTAACATACATTTACTCTAAATGGAAAGTCCGCAGAAAAGGGACTTCATTGTCTCTCCCTGGCCAGCAATGACCTTCATTGGCTGGATATGAAGAACCATTAAATGAGCCACAGGTGGCTGGTGGTCCATTAATTGGGGAGGATGGGGCTCATAGTAATGGCTGGAACGGTTACTGGAATGGTATCAAATAAATGGTTTCCACATGGTTTCCATGAGTTTGATACCATTCTATTGACTCCATTCTAGTCATTATTATGAGCCGTCCTTCCCTTACCAGCTAAAGAAAAAACACCATGTAAGAGCTGATATGTTCTCCAAGGAATGACAATTGGAAAAAAGCAGTACATCATGACTTTGACTCACTGTGTAGCTCTTTCAGCCTCGTTCAGCCTCGTTCAGCCTCGTTCATTCAGGAAGCTTTTTGCAAACACATTCTCCTGGACAATAGTAACCTCACCACATCATGTAGGAGGCCTTGTGAGAAAGGGCACTGTCAGTACAAGGATGTCTGGAGGAGGGAGAGGGATGAGGGGAAGGGAGAGAGTGCTGAGGGGTCAGGGTTGTACCCTGTCGCCTTGTGATCCTGCTCCCTGGGCCTTGGACCGTGGTGGAGGGCGCAGGACTGATGTGAACTTGTCAGGCCACATCGGTTGGTATTTGTCTGAGGAGAGCTCCGGTTGCAGCCCGGCGCCTCCTGCACCCCCAACCCACACCTCCCATGATTCAGCATGTGGGGACAGCCAGGTTAGCACTCCCATACCTTCCAGCCACTGAGTCATAGTTTACAGCCTGCTCCATCCCCATATCAGTGCTTTAAACTTCTCCCAGAGGTTCTCCAGACACAGAAAGTAGGTGAAAACAAACAGGACCTAATTTATCTCTGTCTCTCTGTCTGTGAATCATCCAGTGCCCCTGAATACACTCCACTAACTTCCTCCATCAAACAAGCCTATGATCTGTGTGGGCAATGGGTTTTAGGCCTCTCTCTATTAGGGATGGGCATTTTAAATAATTATTCTATTTTACTTTTCGATTAATATCATGACATTTTTGGGGATATCCGGATAGTCGAATTTTTTTTTTTTAAATATAACATTGCTATTGACTCTCAACCAATCAGACATGCTATTTTTCTCCGGTAGCTTGGCTAACAGCAACTGCGAAGAGAAGTCTGATTTTCGCCATGATAGAATTGATTCTGTTATAAAAAGGTTTTCTGCTAAGTGTTTTGCATTTATCTGTGTCAGGTATTGTGAAAACTCCGTTAGGGTAGCAGCGCCTGTAACTGCTATTTGAAGTGGGAAAAATAGCATACCGATGTCAGGGCAGCCTCGAGGGCTCACGACACAACAAAAGTTATTTTGTCGAGATCACGAGATATACTGTAGTTGACGTATTGAGCCCAAGGTGGATCAGCGCATACGTTTTTATTGATTGCTACACTAAGGGATGGGCATATCATGCTAACATCATGCTTTCATTTTTGTTTGGAGCTCATTATCAGTTTAGAAGTTAGAATGTTAGCAAGCTAAATGTCCTTACATTGAGCTAAGAGCTCCTGGGGCAGCTAAATCCTCTTGGGACATTTAAGCCCTGAACGATGCCTGACAGGCAGCACTGGGTGGATTAGATTATGCTGAGCCGCGGGGCACAGGTCTATGTGTCACTTATAATTATACACCAATAATTATACACATATCAGTTATGCAAGCTAACAACCAGCATAGAAAACAACCTAGCTAACTAGCATGTGATTGGCTGTGATCTTGGGGGCGGCTCGCAGCCTGGGAGACAGTGCTGCCTGTCAAGCATTGTTCAGGCCTTAAATGCCCTGCATTGCACTCAACGCAGCCACATGGCTCCTTGATGAGGTGGTTATCGTGCAGCTGAACAAATGAATGGATGATGTGTGGTGCTGTACTTAGTTTTGATTATCTCGTGATCTCAACAAAGCAACTTTTGTTATGTAGTAATCGTGAGATAAATAAGTTGTGATCTCGACATAACGAGGGAATTATTTGTTTTATTCATATGTCCTCTCTGGACTTCCAGACATTCAGAGTGCAGTGTGGCTGAATTACTGTCAAATCAAGATCAACACAGAGATAAAATAAAGGAGCAACATCATTCACCTTCTTTCACTAATCATATTAACCCTAAGTTATTTCTAGGCTTTGAAACACAGTGCCTTTGAGGCAGCAGAATTTGGATGTGTGTGTGTGTGTGTGTGTGTGTGTGTGTGTGTGTGTGTGTGTGTGTGTGTGTGTGTGTGTAGCCAAAACACAGAAGTGCGCTGCAGAAAAAGATTAGCCTTTGCAGAGCTGGATGGCAGAATTATAGATTATGGAACGTAGAAGAGCAAGCTGCTCTCTCTCTCCTTTCACCTGACTCACTGAGCACGTTCTTCACTCTGTCAGAAGCCCTTGCTTTAAAATACTATACGAATACTATATATATATATTCAAACTCAAGATGTATCATTCTCTTTTATGTATCATTCTCTTTTACTTCTCCATCACAGAGGCAGAGAAAGTAATTTAGTGAAGATTCAGGGAAATACAGTGAGTGGCAGCCAGCAGGATAAAGACATCTAGGTCTTCTTCTTCCTCAGGAGAGGACAGTGGGTTGATGGGATAGCTTCTCATAGGCAGGGGGATAAAGATTTCTAGGTCTTCTTCCTCAGGAGAGGACAGTGGGTTGATGGGATAGCTTCTCACAGCCAGGAGGATCAGCTGGGAGGGTTATGTTCACCTCTACCAGGTGGGATGGGGTAGTACCGGCCCTGATATACTGTTAAACCTGCACTGTTCAGTTGACAGACACAGCATTCTCAGTGCCTGCCTGTGAGTGTGTTAGAAGTAAAAACATAATTTCCCAATCAAGATTAGCTCACAATGAAGCACATTTGCCTTACGTTGTAATTTTTACGAGGTGCTGGGTTTGGTTACCTCATGATTTCAATCTTTCCTCTTTGTCAAAATGTTCTGTCAAACGATTAAATTATGGTTAACAATTAGCCAAACATGGTTACCAAGCAATTACTTTATGGTTACAAATTGGTCTTTGCAATCATATACATCTTGAGGATCCTATCATGATGATGTTCTTGAGCAGCATAGATAGAGGACACAGAGAGAGAGGCCTGCTAATTGATCAGATATGAGTTAGTTGTGCTGCTGTGTGGCTAGTGGCTCAAGGTTTTTGGCTGCCTGATAACAGTGATTCATTTCCCCGTCAGGACCAAGGGCCAAGATGCTGCATTCTAATTCAATTCATTGAGCTGCTTCTGGCCAGATAAGTGCCCTAATTAATTATATTAGCACAGAAAGCCTTGGTTCTGTACTAACACATCTTTTCCAGAGTGGCTCATACACAAACATGCACATACACACACTGGCATAGCACTCACCCACACGGCCCCCTCAAGAAGAAAATACTTAAAAACATATATATATATTAAAAAAGAATTGGGGGGTTGGGGTCCCACCGGAGCCCCCTAGATAGCATATGAACACAAGCCATGATTTTTTTGTTGTTGTTGCAATTACAGGAAATAAGCTTTAAAACTGCAACATTTTCTCTCAGCCTCATGGCAAAATGTATAGAATAGCATGAGTTTAGCTATAAAGCAAAATAATTAGTAATTAGAATATTACACTGAACTAAAATATAAACGCAACATGTAAAGTGAAATAAAATATCCCAGAAATGTTCCATACACACATGGGGTATTGTGTGTAGATTGATGAGGAATAAAACGATTTAATCATTTTTAGAGTAAGGCTGTACCCGAAGGCACTGTAGCCATCTAGTTTATCCCCTGAAAGTTAGCTCTTTAACTATTGACGTGACCTGTTATTAGCTAGCTAGCCAATTTGACGTGGTCCATCAATCAATGTAGCCTATCATGTCTGTTAGCAATCGTGATTAAACACACTTAAAAACATTGTTGAAAAGGTTTCTACCAGTAGGTTGGAAAGTAAACATTATCAGCTAACAGTACATCGGCAAATGTGCCCTTCTGCTACTTGACAGGCAGAACCCACAAAGGATGGTAAATTAACCTAAACTGCCCATGCTTGTCAGGTATACACTGTGTACAAAACATTAGAAACACCTGCTCTTTCCATGACTAAGCTGACATATGGAATTGTTTTAAGAAGGTCATACCAGGTGCTATTTGATTTGGAATTTTAGGACCCTTTAGGTATATATATATAACAAATATTTTTGTGTATATTGAATTTGGCCAGTAAAATTCCAAATCTGACAGTAAACATTTTTTATAAAAAGGAATAAGGTTTTGAAGTGTCTAGGAGATATAAGAAATCTCAGGAAATATATATACAGTATATGGGACACTTGAGACATGGATTGTGTGCCATTCAGAGGGTGAATGGGCAAGACAAAAGATTTAAGTGCCTTTGAACAGGGTATAGTAGGTGCAAGGCGCACTTAAGGTGCTTGCGTTACATCACTGCACACTTGTGTACCATATACACATTAGCATCCTACAGGCCTAGCTTGACATAACTGATGATTAGATTCTGAACAGGTATTGCACAACATCTATGAAGGGGTTAAAACCGACCCTTATATAAAGATGTCACATGATACGAGACACATGTAGTGTTTGGTGTCGAACCCAGATGTACACCCAGGTCAGGGGTCAGGGGTCAGAGTAGTGATTCATATGCATGGGAGAACAACTGTCCCCTCTCATTGAAGCCACAAAGTTTAAGGCCGACCGTGGTACTGCAGGCATTGAAGCGGAAAATCTTCGTGGTCAATCTTCGTGTAAATAAATACACATTTTGAAGACAATCATGGTGCCAATAATTGCTTCTATTATACCAGATGAATGTTGTTGAACCGATTATTTTAAAATAGCACACAAAATAAGTTATAAAGATAATTTAGTAGCTAACGGCAGCCTGCAGTACCCCGGTCGGCCTTCAACTTGATATACTCAATGAGAGGGGACAGCACTGAGCTAGCCTGCAATGTCACTTCCTGGAGTAGTTCAAACTGCGCATGTTATGGCTACATACATCTCCCACATGAGACGCCATCTTAACTGACTTCCATGGCTTCAAATGTGCTAATGACTCTTCACATAGGAATGAATGGTGTCACGTGATCGATGGCTTTGCCCATTCATATATACAGTCATTGTTCAGATGGCACGGTACGGAGATGGCAGAGCAGGGGCGTGCTGTGTACATGCCAGATGTGTGATCACACATGGGCACTGACTCTTACAGCACAGCTGACCCCATTGACACACTGGGAAGAACCAATCTGACAACCCAGTCACAGACTGCCTAAACACGTGTCAATGAGTACACTGCACAGAGAGGGATGGAGGGGGAGAGAGGTGGAGGGAAGAGATGGATAGGGCTGGGAGAAAGCAATAGTGAGAGAGGGATGAGGGGGGAGAGTGAAAGAGGGAGAAGGAGTGAGACATACCATAGTCTAGAGATGGGGAAAACGCTGATAATCTCAGTCCATTCTCTCAGTTTGCCATGATTGGTATTCATAGAGGGTATGAACATTGACAAACATGGAAACACAACAACAGTTATCCTGATCAACTCCAAGGGCACTAGGGCCTGTTGTGAGGACTCTATATTAAATGACACAGGTACACAAGTTAGATCAACAGCTGAAGTCAGGAGATCAATAAGATATTCAGGCAGCAGTTCTGGAGTCCGCTGAAAGGTGCCTTGGTCTAATTGTATATTCAGAGCGGCCAGCTCTTGTTTGGCTATAATGAGCTTCCTCATTAGGCCTATGAAAGGATGGAGAGAGTAAGAGGGGCCAACAAGTGTATGTGTGTGTGTGTGTGTGTGTGTGTGTGTGTGTGTGTGTGTGTGTGTGTGTGTGTGTGTGTGTGTGTGTGCGCGCACTGATTCTCTATGTAGGGGTGTGGAGAGTTGGGCCCCTGATCGATGGTAGCGTAGGGACTGGCAGCACTAGGCCCTCAGTGCTGTGTGGTGATTAGGAGTGGGCGTGGGGCTGAGACATTGATCCAGCAGCCTGCTCTGTTTCTGATAACACTCAGCTCTCTGTCTCTCTCTGTACCAGGCCTTCAGTCAGTCAGCTAGTCCTCCAGTCAGTCAGTCAGTGCGGGGAAGAGAGAGTGGTGGGGAGGGAGGGATATATCGATTTGGCGAGCCGTGGAAACAGGAGAGACAAACCGATGCAGGACGCAATTACTAGTAGTCCAGGAGGTGAGGTCTAAACACACACACACACACACACACTTACACCGCCAAGGTACAGTCATCAGAGAGAGAGGGTGGGGGAGGGGAGAATATCGGTCAGGATTAAGAGTGTCTACTGGAGAGGGCAACATTCACGGCCCCAGTCTGATACAGAGCGGAAATCAGGGTTTGGGTCAATTCTATTTCAATTACAGTCAATTCAGAAAGCAACCCATATTCCAATTCCAATGTTTCCTCATTGAAAAGCATTGAAGAGAATGGGAATTTCAGTATACTTCCTGAATTGACCGGAATTGAAATGGAATTGACGCAACTCTGGTTGAAATATGAATCTAGATGATGCAGTATGGCCTCTGATTATATAGCACGCAAAGCAATCCCCTGGGGTCAAACTGAAGGTCAGACTCCAACCGTTTGGATAACTCAAAACAATCCAGCTGTAATCTGATCAAAGGCAGTAGCGCTGAGCTGTACCTGAACATAAAGAATCAGACCAATGATCAAACCAATAAAGCAAATATTCTATGAAACAATGATGTATTCAACATGATACTGTATGCCCTCATATCAGATTGGTAGTAAACTGACTGTACTGTATCTCACTGTGCTCCATAAGAGACTGCAGAGCCCAATGTAGCACAGTAACAATGATTGCAGTCAGATAGAAAGGACTGCTACACTGCCTATTCCATTAAGGATTACGTATTATTACAGTGGATATTGATTCATGTCCTGTCCCATCTAATTCCTCTTTCTCAAATGAGGCAGGGCCTAATCTGATCCAAGAACGCATATATTTTCTGTTATTCTGCTACATTAACCTCTTCTTATCAGTAATCTCTGAATCAAGCGGGAAAACCTTTCTTTCATCAAATCATGCATGAATGTCTGGTTGGACAAAATGGCGTACTAATCATGTTGGACGTTGGTTGAATCTGTGAATGTGTCACCTCATCCGCCTCCTAAGATCTATATATATATCTAGGACACACACTCAGACACTCAGACACTGCACTTTGTCTCTCAAGGTAAATATGAATCTACAATCAACTTTAGTCCATGGTTATCACTGAGCCATGAACGGGCTGGGAGAGATGAGGATTTGAAGCTTAACTTATGTTGGAGCATGTCTGTTTGAAAATGGCACAAGTGGCTCCTTGAGATAGCAGCACTGTATTCTGTCTGTATTCTGACTGACGGTGTCCTTGAATGCTAAATCGTGATGCCATTGAAAAGTTTGATATGAGAGTGAAAGAGATAGCAGTTATGAAATGTTACAGTTCAGCACATCCAAGTCCCATCAATGATGTTTCAGGGGCAATCTGCGGTTCAATTGTTGGACTTAATTAAATTAATGATATCTAGCCATTGATTCTTGAAGAATATACCTAATACACGCCTCATGAGCTTAGTTCAACACTCTCACCCGATCAGATCCCAACATATAAGCTTTTACAAATGTTCAATCATCCAATGTTTCCTCTTAAAATGACAGAGGACACCTGAGTTAACAGTCAGTCAGCCATCTTGGATCCTATCATCCTCCCTTGGGCCTTAGGGAGGGCAGTGATTGGGTTGGCATGGCAGCCCAGGCAGCTACTCCAAAGGAGTAGTCAGTCCTCTGGAGGTTTCCACTCCAGATGACAGAAATTGCAATGGGCCATGCCCCACTGAAAGTTCCCTGCTCCTCTTATACCAGCCCCCAGGCAAGCCCGTCTGTCTGCATACACCTCCACCATGCTTGTTTCTCCTTACTGACTAAGAATGCTTTCTCATCCCAATTCTCCAACTTTGAAGGTAAATGGGTCCACTTCCGTTGGAAATGAAATTGTCTCTGAAAATGCTGATGTCAATATCATGTATATCACTTAGGTGCAAAAGAGAGAGCAGGATGTTATGCTACATTAAACAATTCCTCTAAAAATTGCTGAATAACAAAATAATCAAATAGCTCTCATCAGGGTAATGGCTAACAGCATCCTCGCTCTGTGCTCTCTGACTCTATAAGATCCATATAGATTTTGCTCTTCATGCAAACCATCCAATCTGGCAGGAGGAAATGAAAGGATCAAAACATTTACAGGGAAGGAGAGAGTCCTCTCCTCTTCTCTCCTCTCTTCTCCTTGAGTCAAGACAGATCTCTAACAAGTTATTTCCGTCTCATTAACACTTGGACACAATGCTCTTTGAGAGAGAGGTTGCTAAAAAAAACAAAGGCATTCTGAAGACACCACTCTGCACTACGTGTTACCAAATCCTAGATCACACTCTCACATCAAACGCCAAGCCTTTCCAAGCCTCTTCACGGTGGCTCAGTGTGAACCGCAGCCGAAAAGAAATGAGAAAGAGAAATGGAAGTAAGAAGGAGAAAGGCTCTGAAATGAGGATCACAGTTGGGACTGATTGGTTTTGTTAGTCCTGAGCTCTGAAATGAGGGTCATAGTTGGGACTGATTGGTTTTGTTAGTCCTGAGCTCTGAAATGAGGGTCACAGTTGGGACTGATTGGTTTTGTTAGTCCTGAGCTCTGAAATGAGGGTCACAGTTGGGACTGATTGGTTTTGTTAGTCCTGAGCTCTGAAATGAGGGTCACAGTTGGGACTGATTGGTTTTGTTAGTCCTGAGCTCTGAAATGAGGGTCACAGTTGGGACTGATTGGTTTTGTTAGTCCTGAGCTCTGAAATGAGGGTCACAGTTGGGACTGATTGGTTTTGTTAGTCCTGAGCATTTCCTGGTGTCTTCCTTTGCCAGGATGCAATGATATACACTGAATATAGCTAACATTAGTCTTTTCATCAAGTCCTATCATCAACTGATTTTAGCATGTGCATGGCTGTGGATTGACTGCATTGTTTGAATGCAATGTTGGCATATACACTGAGTATACAAAACACTAGGAATATTGAGTTGCACTCCCTTTTGCCCTCAGAACAGACTCAATTCGTCAAGGCATGGACTCTACAAGGTGTTCCACAGGCATGCAGGCCCATGTTGGCGCCAATGCTTCCCACAGTGGTGTCAATTTGGCTCGATATACTTTGGGTGGTGGATCATTCTTGATACACATGGGAAACTGTTTAGCATGAAAAACCCAGCAGAATTGCAGTTCTTGACACAAAACCGGTGAACCTGGCACCTACTACCATACCCTGTTCAAAGACACTTAAATATTTTGTCTTGCCCATTCACCCTCTGAATGGCACACATACACGTCTCAATTGTCTCTTAAAAATCAGCAGGTGTTCTTAATGTTTTGTATACTCAGTGTAGTTGTAGTGTAGTATCACGCTTCAGGACATAGTATGTGTTTGCCGGGGGCAGCAGACTGAGACTGGGCACCGTGATGTTCTATCACCAATGTCCTGTCTTGCTCCAGCACACAGGACCAGTGTCTGTGGGGTCTGTGGGGTCTGTGATACTGTCCTGTGGGGTCTGTGGGGTCTGTGATACTGTCCTGTGGTCCCAGTCTTTCTCTCTCCTCTCCTCTGCTGTTACAGTCACTCTCCTCCCTTCCGCTGTCACAGTCTCTCTCCTCCCCTCCGCTGTCACAGACACTCTCCTCTCCTCCGCTGTCACGGTCACTCTCCTCTCCTCCACTGTCACGGTCACTCTCCTCTCCTCCGCTGTCACGGTCACTCTCCTCTCCTCCGCTGTCACAGTCACTCTCCTCTCCTCCACTGTCACAGTCACTCTCCTCTCCTCCACTGTCACAGTTACTCTCCTCCCCTCTGCTGTCACAGTCACTCTCCTCGCCTCCGCTGTCACAGTCACTCTCCTCCCCTCCACTGTCACAGTCACTCTCCTCTCCTCCGCTGTCACAGTCACTCTCCTCTCCTCTGCTGTCGCAGTCACTCTCCTCTCCTCCGCTGTCACAGTCACTCTCCTCTCCTCCGCTGTCACAGTCACTCTCCTCTCCTCCACTGTCACAGTTACTCTCCTCCCCTCTGCTGTCACAGTCACTCTCCTTGCCTCCGCTGTCACAGTCACTCTCCTCCCCTCCACTGTCACAGCCACTCTCCTCCCCTCCGCTGTCACAGTCACTCTCCTCCCCTCCGCTGTCACAGTCACTCTCCTCTCCTCCGCTGTCACAGTCACTCTCCTCTCCTCCGCTGTCACAGTCACTCTCCTCTCATCTGTCTGTCTCATGACTCATCCATCCAGCCTGGTCCTGCTGCATTGCGCCTCAGTCTGCATTGTCTGGGATGGAGCATTGGATATGCTTATCTGATGGTAGGCCAATGCCTTAACGCCTGGAATCGCACATTAGATCCTCAATGTCTCTGATGACATGTGAAAATGAAGACTAGTTGCACATGTCTGTGTGTCTTAAATGGTATATTACACCTGTGAGTCATTGATGATGTGTCTGGCTCTACACTCCCGCCATCACGTTTCTTCTCAGCCTGCCATGGTATAGCCTGGTCCCAGATCTGGTTGTTCTTTCTTGCCAACTCCTACTGTCATTGTCACGTGGCTCTGGGGAAACAGGCAAACTCACACAGCATAACCCAATACTACTGCAGCCCTATCAACCCCAGTGTGGGAACTAGGAATGACTCCTATCTTGTATTAGCTGTTCTGATTTGTTACTGTACATGTCAGCAGCACTGTCGCCAGGCTCTCAAATCATTACAGTGAAAGCACCCTGGAAACCCCATCAACGTGCTCTTACATTAGCTAGCTATTGGAAAAACTAGAGTAATCTCCCCTAATGATACTACAGGCTCAGAGGAACATGACCCAAACTGATCAGATTACTCTACTATTTCACTTTCCTCCTCAATCAACATGTGGGTTAGACTGAGGCAGCAGACAACTGTTGGCAGAGATTTATAATCTGGGAGATTATTTCCATAATGGAGGTATGGACCTCGGAAGCGCCTACTGGGTGGAAAAAACTGACCCCTAGTCAGGAAAACTAAAAGCTGTTCAAAAGGATGATCCTATCTTTGAGGTTAAATTCTTAATGACATTGTAAAAACAGCACTCACTGATATTAATGACCACTGTTAGAGGACAGGAAGTTACTGATCCATTGTTTGACTTCTGATGAAGGCTCAATATTCACGGGTAATGGAGCCAAAAGGTGTCATCCTTCGTAGTTTTAAATCGTTTTCGCCCTCCACGCATATGAGGATACATTTCCATATATTAGTGCTTTTCATTAAGGCTCAAGACGCTCAAATCTCACTCACCGATCTAACAGAATATTCCCAGGGTGAAAAGCACTTGTTTTCTATGCAGAAAAGATGAGAAACAGATGAGAAACAGATGAGAAACAGTAGATGAGAAACCGTGGATGAGAAACAGTGGATGAGAAACAGTGGATGAGAAACAGATGAGAAACAGTGGATGAGAAACAGTGGATGAGAAACAGTGGAGAGAGAAACTCCCCACGTCCCCAAGTTCCTAGTGTCTTTGGTTGAAGCTATGCTCACGTCTCTGAAGGCTGTTAGATCCAATCACTACCATTGATCTTCTTCAGGCTGATATTTCAAGATAGGCCTTGGTTTTGGTCTAGGAGGTAGAGGGGCCCAAGATTTTTACAAACCACTACCCCTGATCTATAATGGATCAAAACCCAGTCCAGAGTAAAACTTCGCTGGCAGGGAGAGAGTAGGCTACTGTAGCCCAGTAGTCTACTTGGTCCCAACACCAAGACTGAACAGACTGTAGAGTCTACATGTTTTTCCTGTTAACTTCATAATGGCAGCAGCAGCCTTGGAGGCTGGCAGACCAACTCACGCCCAATCTCAGACTAATCAATTGATTCAATTGATTGATTTGCTGCTACAATGCAGCAAACCTGGAGGTCTAGGTCTTGATCCCTGATGTAACTCCCTCAGGCCACATGTGTTAAACATGCCCTTATGACAGCTAATATAATTCCTTGACCTATTTTTTGCTAGTTTTCTGTGATGGAAAATGACCAGGCTATGGTGGTGTTTGTCAGGCCAATGAGACATCTTCTCACGAAAACGCCTGTAGCGTTCGGAGGATTTGGCCTATAAAACTATTATGACCACTCTATGGAGAGGGGAGACTAAAGGGGTCCTACATTTTAAGTCAAATAGCTAAATGATCCATGGTATGACCATCCTTCAACAATTCCCGCCCCCCCGTCCGTGTGTATGTGTGCCTGCCGGCAAACCTAATAAAGTTTGGCTTTTAATGCATCCCTTGACCAAAGATCCTAACGATTACATTCACCTATGTGCGAGAGGAGAGAGCCAGGGGAGACAGGAAACATGCAGACCGCCTGCACTGCAGCTCACAAACACACACACACTATGATCAATACTGCCATGAGACTTAGGAGAAGGGGGGAGAGAGAGAGAGAGAGAGACTTAGGAGAAGGGGGGAGAGTGAGATACTTAGGAGAAGGAGAGGGAGAAAGAGAGAGAGACTCAGGAGAAGGAGAGGGAGAGAGAGACTTAGGAGAAGGAGAGGGAGAGAGAGAGAGAGAGAGAGAGAGAGACTTAGGAGAAGGGGGAGAGAGAGAGAGAGAGAGAGACTTAGGAGAAGGGGGAGAGAGAGAGAGAGAGAGAGAGAGAGAGAGAGAGAGAGAGAGAGAGAGAGAGAGAGAGAGAGAGAGAGACTTAGGAGAAGGGGGGAGAGAGAGAGACTTAGGAGGAGAAGGAGAGAGAGACTTAGGAGAAGGAGAGAGAGCGAGAGAGAGAGAGAGCGAGAGAGAGAGAGAGAGAGAGAGAGAGAGAGAGAGAGAGAGAGAGAGAGAGAGAGAGAGAGAGAGAGAGAGAGAGAGAGAGAGATGAAGAGAGGGAGGAAATAATGAAAGAGAGTGAGAAGTATGGAATACTGTGAGGGATGGAGGGTGTGAAGGGAGTGTAGGAGAGAGAAAGGGAAGGAGCGGGTGACAGACTAATTAGAATATGACAGGAAAGAGGTGGAGTTAAAGAGAACAGACAATAGGTGAAAAGGTCTATGAATAGAGAGAGAACAATGTGGCCCTCAGAGACCCAGCAGTATGATCATGTCTGTTCTCTCAACAGGTTAGCACCAGAAGTACAACTAATGTCTGTTGGTCCAGACAACACACTCTCACACTGGTTAGTAATACAAGGGTGAAGCAGTACATTTCAGAGACTGACAGTTGGAGTAATAGACAAAGTGAGGACAAACGCTTTTCTCTTTGCGCATAATGTACATTTACTCACATTTTCTCCTTCTTCTCCCTCTCTCTCTACCTACACTCTTCCCCCAGCTCTCCTTTATTTTTCTATTCTCTCTCTCTTCCCCCTCTCTCTCTCTCTCTCTTTTCAAATCCTCTCATCTTCATCAATACTTCATCAATACCATTGTGTTTTCTTCACTCTGTGAGACAACACAAAGTCTGACAGTCAGGACACTTTGATTCAATGTGGTGAAAGATGACAGCAAAGTCAGGAGACTGGGAACGCTGCAGCAACTCAGTTCACTGTACTGTAAAACCATCAGCCTATTATCTGGGCATTCAATTAGTGCATTACTCAATCGTGAAGTCAGAAAGATTTCATATGGCATTTTAATTAATGAGGTCATTATTTTGGGATGATAGCCATCTAGTCATCTCACCAGCTGTATATTGTGGTTTGTAATTCCCCTTCCTGTCCATCACCATGGTGATTAGCACCTGAGAAACAAGATCAGATGACAGTGTATCTCGCTTATGGCACTAATTAATGATATTAATTATTAATACTATGAGACAAGTATTCCTCAGCATTTACATTAGAACAGCCCCCCAAAAAAGTCTTCAGTACTGCTGTACTGCAATTTTAGAGAAAACATTCATGTACATTGTGGCTATGAATACAGGTCACTTCAGTTGGTCAGTCGTGCCCTCACACCATGCGTGAGGCGGATGGAAGGTGGTAGTTGATGTTATTGATGCTTACTGTGTGAACAGTCTGTGCCTTGCTGAGGTCGCTATAATAGAGCCTACAGCTTGGGCTGTGGCAGTCATTACATTTTGTCAGCCGGTGATTGTCAAGCAAATAACTGCCGGTCTCACTGTAATTCACTGTTAATTAACATAAACACATTTAGCATCTCCTGGCTTCCACGCATAGTCTACAAGCCATTGATACAGACCTATGGAACATCTACATTTTAAAAAGTTGAAAAAATCCATGTAATATAGCCTAAACCTTCACAATAAATCTATTATATATTTTAGAGAGGTCTAAAGAAACATGATATGAAGAAAATGTAGTTTATTTCAGAAGAA
The DNA here is from genome assembly GCA_023634145.1 of Thymallus thymallus. Classification (NCBI taxonomy): domain Eukaryota; kingdom Metazoa; phylum Chordata; class Actinopteri; order Salmoniformes; family Salmonidae; genus Thymallus; species Thymallus thymallus. The sequence continues at coordinate 14,158,006 of CM042404.1, forward strand.
CAGAATAGCATACTCTGAGTTGTCCTTATGTTAGCCATATGGCTGTGGGCTACACTAGTTAATTTAGCAGACAAGATTTGCTTAGAATTCCGTGGCTTTATTTTATATTATATATAGTATGAGGAATACAATTGAACATAGCTGAATAAAATATTGAGGGAGTGCACACATGCAGGGTTTCTGTGTTGAGTGGTTAACAAAGAAACAGGTATTCCTATATGCTTAATTTAGAATTATTTATAGTATGTAACTTTAGTTGTGATACAAACGTTGGGCTATATGTTTTGATTTTTAATACATTGTAAGGCTGCATGATGCGACTCTAATGATGATTTGAAAAAAGTTGCATGAAAGGCATGAGCTCTGCTTTGTTTTTTGTGCAGGCTGTACACACTTCATCAGTCTCTCATTCACAATTTGACAAGAACTTGATAATGCCTCGAATTTCCCTGCTGCATCCCCTTTGTGTGGCCGTAATGCCCTTTAAAAAAATGTATGCCTTTTGCGGCCAGTGGCCGGTGTGCCCTTGGTTGAATCTAATAATTATAATACCTTTCTTCTGGCTGCGTGCCAAAGCACCTCTCACGCACATGGCTCTCAATCAAGTGATCAGGTCTTTCTCACAGGCTACAAGTGAAGACAGAGACACCGGGGATGCAACAGCGTGCGTCCTTATCCAATTCCGAGGATATTGGAAGAACTGTCCACATCTACTTTTTGTCAGCCAACAAGATAAGTAGGCCTAACGAACAGAAAAGCACTAGCCTATCAATCTGCTATCTCCATAGTACACAAATTTAATCACATTATAAGCGCAGCAATGCCAGCCAGGTAGGCTATACTCCTGTTGTAAAGATAAACAATGTGCTTAATATTAGGAAAGTTGAGAAATAAATATAGTAGAACTAGAAAGCTGATGGGATCCTCCTCTTTTTAACAGAGGCCATCGGTTTGTTTTCTCACGCAAATGCATAGCCTGTAGAAATGTTGCGCAACATGAGCTCATGGTCTCTCATTAAGTGTTTGATTAGATTTTCCATTACATTTGCATTGATGTCAGAGTGATTAGAGGGACAATATAGTTCTGAGTACCAGGCAGTTAGCAAGTTTGGTAGGCTACTAATGACCATCAGCAGCATCAGAGCTAGGAGAAGCCTAATTATCGTGTGGCGGTAATACGGTCACCATAACAGCCCTACCTACAGCTGATCATAAAGGCGTCCGCATACATAGATTCCGTTTGCTGCTAGCAGAAGTCTGTGCTCGCATACTCCCTAAAGAAATTTGCTAGAAAAATGAGAAAAAAATGCATTATTAACGTTGTTTGTTCCTCTTGAGCCACCATAACAACAACATAGCCAGAAACACTTCCAATTTTACATCAACTGTAGCTAATGTTTAGTGCAATACTTGTGACTAAAAGCTATTAGTGCTGCGCTCTCTCGTCTCTCTCGCTGAATGAGAGCAAACACTTCATTGAAGAATCCCGGCCATAGTTCCCACCCCTACTGTTGACCAATCCCCAACGAAGGAGCGTAGACTTCAGCTACTGAACTTTGACTTACCTCAAGAAAAAATGTGTGAGAGAGCAGCCGAAAAAACCCCTGCCGAACACCAAAAACGTCAAAAATGTTTTGTCATAATATACGCAATAACTGTGGCAGGCTTAACAAGGAGCTTGGCACAATTCAGCCTAACGCACCCTCCCTCTTCACACACCTAAAGGCATCAGGCAACTCAAAAGTCCAGCTCTCTTTCACACACTCACACATGCTAATCTCCCTCGTCCTCCATCAACTCCTGTGGAGTCACTGACTCGGAACAAAAGACAGAACATTTTGTTAAATTAAGCAAGCTACTTAATTACACATGAAGGGCAGAGCCGAGCCGACACACACACACACACACACACACACACACACACACACACACACACACACACACACACACACACACACACACACACACACACACACACACACACACACACACACACACACACACACACACACACACACACACACACACACTGTGTTTGATGAGAGGTAGCGCTTGACAGCACTTGACAACACTTGATCCATGATAAACCACATCTCAGTTAACACATAAAAGAAAGAGATGAGAGAGGGGAGGGGGGAGGGGTGAATTTGAGAGGGAGAATGAGAGAGGGTTGAATTCTAAATGTGAAAATGAGAGGGAGACTGGGAGAGGGAGAAAGCCTGTTAGTGTGGGTCCAGCACTACGCTGACTAGAGGATGAACATGAAGTTATGTGGGGCTTTATGGAGCCGTAGATGAGGCAGAGGCCAGAGTCGGTTTCACATAATCAGCTTCAGGGTCAATGGGCTTTAGGGTTAATGTCCGCCTTCAACCCCCACTAACCACGTTCCCATCTCCCTCCAGCATCCCCACTGGGAATTATCCTCCCCACATCTTTCCATTCCTCTCTCCATCTGTTGCTATTCCCGAAAATATAAGTGGGAGGTTTAATATAGTATATCATACAGTGGCACTGTAGCTGCATTAGTGTCCTAAGAGGGCCATAAACTGGAAAAGCGAGGTTATAAGGGCTGAGAAAAGAACATGTTTGTGTTTATTTGGTGACATACCACTGTACCATTTCACTGTCTTCTTTAAAGAGTCACGGGTCTTCATGCTAAAGAAATCTTAGCCTGAGGAATAGTGTGGCTTGTGCATACATAGGGTTTCACATTTTGGGGAATATTCAGAGGTGGAAACTTTCCGTGGGAATTAACAGAAATATATGGCAATTAACAGAAATATATGCAAATTAATATTAATACCATTTAGATATAGATGTTTTTTGCATTGGATATATTTACCATATCATATGGAGATAGAAACATAAACCTTTAACCTTATCATAAGTTGACATAATTGCAAATGATTAAATACTTACAATAGAAAAAAAACTAAAAACAATTTAGTTACGAATTGAACTGTAATTAAATGAGTTGACACTTCAAATGTTATGATTTCACTGAACAAAAAAAGAAAGGGAATATTGAATGATCCCCAATAATCCATCGCATCTCCCAAAAACGTTTTCAACATACACATACACAAAATGATAGTCTAGAAACTAAAGCTTTGGTTGTCTTCCTCTTAGGGTTCCATGTCTTCTCCCTGGACCTCCTCAATGTCCACCTCTTGAACATCAGACTATGGGGCCTCATCTTCACTGTCACTTTCCAACCTTGTTGAGGATGGCTTGTTGTCAGGCTCAAAAAGCCTCAAATTTGCCTGGATGGACACCAATTTTTCAACCATTGTATTGGTCAGCCTGTTGCATGCTTTGGTGTGAGTGTTCCCAAACAAGGACCATTTGCGCTCTGAGGCGGCTGATGTTGGTGGGATTTGGAGGATGATGGAGGCAACAGGGGAAAGAGCCTCAGATCCACAAAGTCCCTTCCACCAGGTGGCTGGTGAGATATGTTGGCAAGACTGCCATTTTGCATCTCCATGTGTGTATGCTTCAGGCAGAAGTCTTCACGCTTTTTGATGTATTTCAGAACTGAGGTTTCCTCTGCTTGGAGCAACAGTGAAGTGGGGAGGGCAGTACGTATTTCTTCTCTTACATCTGCAAGCAGAGTCTGAACATCAGACAGGATGGCACTGTCTCCCTCAATCCGTGCAATGGCTACTGCTATAAGTTTCAGGAGTTTCAGGCTGCTTACCACTCTCTCCCAAAATACATCATCCAGGAGGATCCTCTTAATGGGGCTGTCCATATCGGCAGACTGTGATATGGCTATTTCTTGGAGAGACTCCTTCCCCTCCAGGAGTCTGTCAAACATGATGACAACACCACCCCAGTGGGTGTTGCTGGGCAGCTTCAATGTGGTGCTCTTATTCTTATCACTTTGCTTGGTGAGGTAGATTGCTGCTATAACTTGATGACCCTCCACATACCTAACCATTTCCTTGGCTCTCTTGTGGAGTGTATCCATTGTTTTCAGTGCTATGGTGTCCTTGAGGATCAGATTCAATGCATGAGCAGCACAGCCAATGGGTGTGATGTGAGAGTTAGGGTTAGGACTCCACTTTAGACCAAGCAGCCTTCATGTTCACAGCATTGTCTGTCACCAGTGCAAATACCTTCTGTGGTCCAAGGTCATTGATGACTGCCTTCAGCTCATCTGCAATGTAGAGACTGGTGTGTCTGTTGTCCCTTGCGGCTGTGCTCTTGTAGAATATTGGTTGAGGGGTGGAGATGATTTAGTTAATTATTCCTTGCCCACGAACATTCAACCACCCATCAGAGATGATTGCAATGCAGTCTACTTTCTCTATGATTTGCTTGACCTTCACTTGAACTTGAACTCTGCATCCAGAAAATGAGTAGATTAAGCATGTCTGGTGGGAGGGGTGTATGCTTGTCGAAGAACATTCAGAAATCTTTTCCAATACACATTGCCTGTGAGAATCAGAGTTTAACCAGTTGCATACATAGCTCGAGCAAGACATTCATCAGCATTTCTCTAACTAAGTTCCTCCATTGAGTCAAAAAAACGTCTGAATCCAAGAGGACCATAAGCTTGCTTGTTGTGAGCTCTGAGGGAACTTTATGCACTTGGCCAGATGATTCTGCATCTTTGTTGCATTCGTCACATATGATTTGGCACATGCTTCTACATTAGCTACAGTGAAATGTCTCCATACATCGGATAGTGCCCGTGGCATTTTACCAGAAAATTGGAATTGAATTGGAATTAGAATTCCTTTAATTTGAATAGTCCCAGTCAGCCATGCCCGCCTGTGAGGAAAACAACCTACGTTACCCCACTGGCTCACAGGAAAAACTTGACCTATTTAAAATGCTATTTAATTTTTATCTGCTTGTTTTAGTCAATTACAAAACAACATTCAAGAAAGTACAACATGTCTAAAGATGACTTATCAACATTGCCTGGTCCCGAGCATTCTCACTACTAAATGTTATATTGTAGGGCTTCCCTAATGCCCCTTTTCATGATGATGCTAGCAGCCACTTGAGTGAGAGCTAGCTAGCTACTGACCGGAATCATTAAGCTAGCCAAGACCAGCAACATAAACAAACGGACGATACAGCTACAAGTAGAGAGTAGAGTTACAAATGAACTATACTAAACAAGTTAAATGTCTTACTTGTGATTAAATGTTTTCCACACCCATAGCTACGTGTAGCCTACTTGGACACCGGGTCCCCACATTTCCAATGCCGAATAGCCTGAAGCCACAGGGCTCTTCTCGCAGGCTCTATTTCCCTACGTGGGAGCATTGCACACCATAAATCAGGATTTCTGATCTGGTTACATGTACATTGAAAAACACAGCAGGTTTTGTTACGTTTTGTTATTTCAGTATAACAAAAAACGTACGATGAAGTTGGCTCTTTTACACTGGGGGTCAGGAAAGAATGTTTGTTTTCCCCAATTTATGAGACGTGGCCGAGGGAAATTCCTTATTATTACGTGAATATCGACTCGGAGTACTGGAATTGAAAAAACATTTAATCTTTGGAATTGAATAGCATTGGAATTCAATATTTCTACATTCCCCAGTTAATTGAAACAATGCAAATAGTATCAAAAATGTACTGTTGGATTTGTTTTTAATAATTTCAACCTGTATTCATGTATGCCAATATAGCTAGGTTGTCTGAACAGTGACATGATCAGCCTGCAAGCCTGATGGAATTGAATTTGAATTTGTGTAATTGTTGGGGATAATATTGAATTGGGAATTGAATTATTGGAATTTACCTAACATTGGAATTCAGAGGAATTTAATTATATATAAATTCAAAACGTGTTCTGGACTTTGAATTGAATTAAATGGAATTCACAGGGAGAGAGAATTTAATTAGAATTGAATTTGTGGAATTGTCCCCAACCCTGACACACAACATGATGTTGTCCCCCTTTCACCCCACACTGACACATCCATGCAAACAACTGTGGCCAGTCATCTGAGACACATGGTGTGTGTGTGTGTATGTCCCTGCATGTGGGAGAGAGTGTGTGTGTGTGTGTGTGCGCGCATGAGCGTGTGCCGATGGGTGTCTGTTTACTCACAAACTCATGGACTAGAGTGATTCATTCTCCTAACAGAACTCAATTAAATGCCCATTCATCTGTTGATCCCTGTCTGTCAACAAACAGGGTTCAGGTGACCAGGCGAGATGACCATAAAGAGAGGATGCAGTGGAGAGTGAACGCAGTGGTAGTCTATGAGGAGACACAGTCAGTCAGTCACAGAGGCTACAGGCAGTTCAGAGAGCATCCAAATCACTGACACACTCCATGTCTACTTAGAGAGGCTACCTAACAGCTAACCAGATTTCCATGATGAGTTCAAGATAATACTTCACTCTCTTATGCTCTAATCACCACTAGAGAATGTCTACCTCATATTGGTAAAAGTAAATGGGTCTAATGACACTTCATACACAGACACAAACACAATAAAATGAACAGCTATTAGACATAAATACATTTTGTAACAGGCGATAAGAGTATAAAGACGTAAGAAATGACGACTAAGGTTAAGTTATTCCCCCTGCAGCATTGCTATCTGCTTCATTAAAGAGCCGCTATTCTGTCTCCCAATGGAGCCGCCACACAGCATTGGCTCTATGGCTCAGGCCATCAGACATCAGACAGCAGGCATCAGCCAGTCGCTTGGCTGGACCTCTGACGGGACATTAGAAGCCGGGGGACAAGATGAAGAGATGAAGGAAGGCCGTAACTACTGTGGCTAAGACCAGTGCTGTGCCGAGCCCATAGAGGTACTCTTCTATTCATTATCTCCAGCCCCATACCAGTGTCTACATATGTGAAAACAACACATTTATTTGATCTGTGGTTAAAAAGATAAGAAGAAAGAATCTTTAAAAAAATGCTTCTCTGTGACAACACAGGGTAGGATTAAGAGTAAAAAAAAACAAAAAAACATTGATTTTTAAAACCTGCAATGAGTTTCTAGCCAGAGGGAGAATATGTTCTTGATCCCCACGTCACCGCGAATCTCACAGTGTTTGAAAATCACTGTTTTTAAAATGTTGATGATGTCATCCAGTAACTTTATATTTTTTTCTACAAAACATAGAAATGCGCCGTTTTCACATATGGAGTTTAATGCTGTGGCTAAGCCTTCCTTCCATAGGCCGAGCAGCCCAGAGCTAGTGGTTACCCAAGAGACGGCTGGCGAAGCGTGGGTGAACCTTGCACCTGCTACCTGCCAAGTCTACCCAGTGCTGTGAAGTATCTTACTGACAGACACACCTGGGCCTCTCTGCTCTTCCATTTATTGTCAGGTAGAGCTGGAAACAACAGCTGGAGGGCTTCTGTGAGAGTACAGTGGAAGACGAAAACAACACAAATACACACAAAGCGATCTATACAAGAAGAATTGCTCCTAGATGTGACTCTTTAGCAGAGGTTGTGCGAAGAATACCAAGCAGAGAGCTCCTTGTCTCATGCACACTCATACACACCAACGGTCCACTCCTCTAATAATGGCCGGTGCACGTCTTGGCGGCAACAGACCGATCGATCCCCAAGCATATTTTCTAGGGGCACGGAATTAAAGGGTACCATTGATTTCCGCTTGATAGCCCTTCACTGACATTGGCTTCTTTATCAGGATAATATGGCCACTGTGTTACAACGGCCCAGGGTGATTACTTCAACACAGAGATATTTCTATTACTTCTCAGCTCCTCTCACAGGGACTGACACACACACACACACACACACACACACACACACACATATCCCCCTCCCCCTCGTAGCAATCTCTGGGATCTCAGTGTGTCTAATCCAATCAGCATTTAAATGATGGAGTTAATAAACAAGGCTGGAGTTGGAGCCTTCGAGAGGAGAGTGAGGTGACGCTCTGATCTTTCTATGAAAGGATGGGGGAGGGGGGAGACGAGGAGAGAAGAAGAGGGGACACAAGTCCTCTGCCACGTCTGATGTGATATGGCTAGTTGGTCATTTTCTCCTGACATGACAGGTTCTTACTCGATGGGGGTCTTCAACAGCAAGCCACTGTTGAACTCTACAACCAGCATTCAGCGCACACGTTTTTATTTTTATTTTAACTAGGTGTGTGTGCGTCTCAAGGAGCTGTTGCCAAGGGGACACTGATGGATACTGAGAGACTCCCATCATTATGGCTTCGTCACACTTGTCATGTTTGACTCTCTATGCCGTAGCTGTGAAGACTTGAGTTCAGTCCTATTACTATTCTATCTTCTCCCATCTCCTGCTCTGATGTGGGCTATAGGAAGGCCTTCTCACCACTCGCCTTCTGGCCCAGACTGTGGCTGGGCGCACCAAAGCACATCACAGACTGAACCCAGCTCGGGGAGATCAGGCAATGTGAAAGACACTGACAGTAGGGCCTGTTAGGAAGGGTGTGAGTTGACATGGCCTGTCTGGCAGTGCAGTGGACACCTAAGGGGTCTTTCACTTACACCAGTGTCTGGTTTAGGATGTGAGGAGAACCTTCCGTGACATCCACCAATATAGTGTAGAGTTTGATGGTGTGGAGATTGAGGACCCTCAGGGTCTTTCACCAGTGATGTGGAGAATCCTTGAGGTATTCCATCGGTAGGGTGTTGGATTTGTTGTTGTGGAGAAATCTTCAGGTCTTTTCAGTGTTCCATAAATAGTGTCTGGCAGTGTGAAGGGCACCTATCCTAAGGCTCTTGATAGTGGGTTGGATAGCAAGGCACCAGTAACATACATAATGGCTACATAAGAATCCCTTGTCAACAACCATGTTAGCTGGAGGGTGCACAGCAACAGCTACAACAACCTGCCATTAGAACCGCAGCAGGTAGCTGAGTGGTTAGAGCGTTGGGCCCGTAACTGAAAGGTTGCTGAATCGAATCCCTGAGCTGACAAGGTAAAAATCTGCCTAGGCTGTCATTGTAAATAAGAATTTGTTCTTAACTGACTTGCCTAGTTAAATAAAATAAATCCTGGTCCTCATGGTGTGGATGGTGCCCTGTGATTAGTGTGAGGAGAACAGTGTGCTAGTGTTATCAGTGTGGAGGTAAATACATGTGACCTGTCTCTGTTTTCACTCAGAGCCTAATTAACCCAGCGCAAAGGGGGGATAATTACAGCATTAGCAGGATAGCAAAATGCCAGGAGAACATCACATCCACTGTTTACAAGGTGGAAAACACATCTAACTGGCTGAAAAGGAAAGGGTTGAAGCTGGATAGAGATGGATAGTGTAACCCATGAGCTTTGTTACAGCTTCAGTTCACCTTGTTCAATATCTCGGAAGAAAAATAAAATGTATGTATTTGACTAGAATAAGAGTACATCTTCAAATAGTGCAAAAGGGCCGAAAATAGGACAGCTACTGAGCTCTGATTCCATCGGAGAAGGAGAAAGGAACGAAACAAGCTGAAGGAGTTGTTCTCTACTTTCTCTTATGAGGAGTTAGAACATCACAGTGGGTTTTAAAAGGCAAATGAGTCACCTGCCAGACTTCAGCAGCAGTAGATTCACACCATACCGTTTCATTCAGTAACAATGCTTTTGGCATGGTTTCATCTGGACAAAGACAAAAAGGGTTGACCCTGCGTGCACATGCACATACACACACACGCGCACACATGCATAGTGTGTCTAAATGGATACTGGAGACTGCTTGAATGGTGACCTCAGCAGTTCCATAAAGAAGTCACATCCCAAGGGGGATCCCTGGGAAAAGAGAAGGATGAGATGGACAAAGGAAAACAAGACAGCTCTGGTCAGGTGAGGTCAGAAGGAGGACAGCATCAATACACTAGAGAAGTCGAGACAAAACAACCTTTTACATCTCACTATGTGTTCTTCTTACTGTCCTGACAGTCAATGATCACTGAGGCCAAAAGGGGAAGTGACATCATCAACCCAGCAGAGCATCAACCCACCCTTGATTGTTGGGGGAGATTGTTTTTGTGTTTGCGCACGTGCAGGTGTGTGTTTTATAGGGGTGGGGGTGTACCTTCCGCCTGTCAGTGACTGATAAATGACCACAAAGTAAATCTCCATTAAATCAGCCTTTATCAGGGGCGGAGGCTGATTCAGCACTGCCATTAGCATTGCAATTTACGGGAGAGCCCTCAGGCCCGTCAAATCAATTCCCCAGTGAACCCGGCCAATTCAGACCAGATTAGTTTAAATTGGGCAGAGCAGGGTTTAATAATGTGTCTGATGATTGCGGCGCTGTGAAGCTATAGTTTGTGTTGGCATCGGCCCAAAAGCCTGCTGTTCTTTTTAGAAGAGAGATCTGTCCCATTGTGAGACGCTGCCCTCTCTGATTGTCTGTGTCATTTGAGAGAATAAAATTTGTACAAACTCCTCTCCCCTTCATACTGTGAGAGTCAGCATTGGCGGAAACAAAATACCAACCTCATTAAAAATGCAATACATCGCTACAGGCCACTAGGAAACCAAAGATAAAGTATTTTTTCTTTGGCAAGCCTCAGCAGTTCTTTCTTTGCTGTTCCTAAAAGAAAAAGAAGCAGAAGAGGTCCTTTCGTGACAAGGTTTTGTTTCTACCTAGTCTGCTGTGCTAAAGAAAGACAATGACTGCAGAAAGCAGACAGGACCTGCACACTAGCCCTAGTACTGCCACCCTCAGAAAACAGCTAGCTGTTTACACTTTGCATTCATTTGTGTCACGCACAACCCAAAGGAGACACAATCTCAGGGTGTGAGCTCTGCCGAACCAATACAGACAGGAAGCATGGATATGTGTGTGATGTGTTTGCATGTGTGTGTGTGTGTGATGGGGGGGAGGGGGGGCTGATAACAGATAAATATTTTTTTTCTCCCCCAAAAAAGGTTCTCTCTACAGACCTGAATTTCCATTAAAATGCTATTACTCTGCAGTGAGTGACATTTGGAGAGATTAGACGTTAATTCATTTCCAGTAGACCAGGAAGAGATAATGGGAAAGGACAGCCAGTAGCCAAGTGTGCTGTTCCACTGGGCTCACCACACTATAGGATGGAAGAGATGGGTACCTCCAATACAGTAGATATAAATGCTATAGGGCAGGCAAATTCAAATCTGGGCCTCGAACCCAGTCCCACTGCCAATTTTCATGTAAAGAATGGATCCCAGAGGGAGGAAGTGACAGCATATGGGACAAAGACAACATCCACCTTATTCCAGTGCTCTCTATTCAAAGTACTGTGCCTCACCTTCAATTGAAAATCTAAACTAGTGTTGAACAAATCCCAGAAACCCACATAATGTCTCTACACTGAATCCTCCAATCAGGGCACGCAACTTTTAAAAAGCCCTTCTAGAGCACTTATGTCAGATAGATGAGAGATTCTACATGACAGGTGTGTTTGTTGTGCTTATTGGATTCCTGTATGACTATATATATATATATAGTCACACAGGAAAGAGAGTGCTATTAAGGTTGGGAGCCCGAGGAGGGAGGGAGGGAGGGAGGGAGGGAGGGAGGGAGGGAGGGAGGGAGGGAGAGAAAAAAGAGAGAAAGGGAGGGAGAGAGCGAGAGAGAGGGGGGGTGGAAAGAAAGCAGGAGAGAGAGTAAGAGAAAGAGAGAAAGAGAGAGATGAGAGAAGTAGAGAGACAAGTGAGGGAGAGAGGGAGAGAGGTCGACAGAGCAGAGTATGAAAGCAGTGCACCCTGGGAGATTAGCTGTCTCCTTCCCACTCCTTTGTGCTCAAGGGCATGTCAGTGTGTTAAGAGTCAGGCTATGTCAGTGTGTCAGTGTGTTAAGAGTCAGGCTATGTCAGTGTGTCAGTGTGTCAGTGTGTTAAGAGTCAGGCTATGTCAGTGTGTCAGTGTGTTAAGAGTCAGGCTATGTCAGTGTGTCAGTGTGTTAAGAGTCAGACTATGTCAGTGTGTCAGTGTGTTAAGAGTCAGACTATGTCAGTGTGTCAGTGTGTTAAGAGTCAGGCTATGTCAGTGTGTCAGTGTGTTAAGAGGCAGGCTATGTCAGTGTGTCAGTGTGTTAAGAGTCAGGCTATGTCTGTGTGTCAGTGTGTTAAGAGTCAGGCTATGTCTGTGTGTCAGTGTGTTAAGAGTCAGGCTATGTCTGTCTAAGCCCCCTGGTACAGGTTGAGCAGATTCTAGACATCATACATACAACAGTCATAATGTTACAGCAATAAACTACATCACTGTAAGTGCATAGAAATAATTAAAAGCTATGATAGAACAATGCACTTCAAGAACAACCACGCCATGTTGGACGAATTGGTATCACTGCCCTTACGGAAAAACCACACAAATGTCACGTCAACACAGGTGAAGTGTTTCAAAAACACATGTTTTCATGTGATCATATCACATGTGATCTTATGTGAAGTTAATGTGATAACGTGTCAACATGTAAAGCAATTGTGACAGCATTAAACTACACGTGAAGTGTTCCAAAAACATGTTTTCACATGATTTCACATGAAATTTCACATGTAATTTTCCATGTTAAATCATGTGTTTTTTCCGTAAGGGTGATGATGAGGGCCTTGTATCAGGCTTGCCTGAAATGACAGTATCAGCTGGGGTTGCTACCAGTGCCAGAGTGCAGAAGTGCAGGTGTACAGGAAAGGTGAGTGGGAGAGGAGAGAGCAACACACACACCCTGCCAGCTGCTCACATCCTCCATCCAGGCGGGGTTAGAAGGGCCCTACCGTGACTGACCTTTAGGGGCCAGGCTGGAGCTGCTGCCCTGGGTCTCCTCCCTGGAGGAGCCGTCACATTAGCCTGAATCAACCTCCCAGATCTGGCATCAATCCACAAGCCGACTGACCGCATAATGAGTTGGTCTGAACGACAGCCAGTCAGCCAGCCAGTCAGTCAGCCAGGGCTGATGGGCTGGTGCTGCCTGCAAGGCTGTCTGGAGACGGAGCAGACCTGAGCTAGCTACTGTAGCCAAGGAGACTCATCTCAATCACAGACTGATGACAAACCTTACTTTATGCTTCAAGAGCAGAAAAACCCATCTCCATATATCCCACACCCAGGGTTGTTAAAAAGAGAAATAAGAAAAAATCTTTCAAGGTTAAGGGTTTTTGGGCATGACTCTAAAGCCCCAACATGAATAAAGAGAGAGAGAGAGAGGGGGGATGTATGAGAAGAGCACATTTTAAACAAGACGTTGAGAGTTTGTATAACCTGAGAGTTCTCTTCGTCGCCCCGGGCGAAATCTCATTACTTATCCCGCCTTGCCTCAGCATAAGCCAAGAGAAAATATTACTGTGTTTTACATCCAAGTGCTGAATAACGCAGGGGAATAGGGATGGAGACGGAGCTGTTGGGCTATTGTTCTGGCATTATGAAAACAGTTAGCTAAGTAAAGCAGGACTTTGATATGAGCCAGTGTGGATTAAACTGGCCTGTGGGTCCTAGCCCAAGGTTTAATAGGGACTCCATCCTGGACGGCCTGGGTTAGAGGCGAGGGGTTTAGGGGTCTGGGGCCTTGAGGCTTTGTATGACTAAAGTATGGCTTTAACAGGAATGGCATATTTGTCTAAATATGTGCAACAAAATATGTGCTACAAAATATGTGCTACACGAAGCATTTCTGGACCAGGTTACATAAACATCTGTCAGATGAATGTTGCTGTGTTATAATCCATTGCTAATGTGTTCTTTCACTACAGTGACTGAACATGGAGCTCTGGTTGAAGAGAGCTTTTTCTTTCCTTGGGTCTCTGACTGCCTCATCTATTTCAGTCAGCCTGCGGGTGCCAAATGGCAAAGTGCTCCACTCCATGTCTGTGTCTTTCTCACTCCAGTCTTCCCACCATTACCGCCTGAGTCACGCAGGGACAAAGACTCCCTGATGCTACTGACGCATGAAGCTGCAGTCTAATATAGCCCATTATACAGACCATAGAGGAACTGAGCTGTGCGTAGGGTGTGATAGAACATATGCAATACTTAAAAGGTCCAATGGACGTGGGTGGAACCATGGAAACACCAGGTGGGTGGGTGTTTGTTTGTTAGTTAGTCGCTTTGTGTTTGCATTCGTAGGTGTTTGTGTGTGTGGGTTTGTGTGTGTGTGTGTGTGTGTGTGTGTGTGTGTGTGTGTGTGTGTGTGTGTGTGTTACTGTGTGTGTTTGCATGTGTGTGAGGTAACGACTTGTGCGGTCATTGGCCTCACTAGGCATTGGGGAAGCAGCCTCACTGTGGCCCGTGAGAGATCCAGTCCTCCAATGATTGTCCCTGTCTGGAAAGTAAACCCACAGCACAGCAGGCTGAAAAAAAGGAGAGGCGTTTAGATGCTGTTAAGCATCCCACAGAGGTCCGTTAGTTTCTCCACTATGTAACATAGAAACTAGGGTTGAAATACGGGAACCCGGTTACCGAGATTTACCCCACAAAACCACTCCCTTTTCCCGGGATAAATAACTGCAAGAAACCGGTAAATTATAATAAATGATTTATATGAACAGCATGGTGTGAAATGGAACTGTTCAATGATATGAAATGTCTAAATCTGTCTTCTCTACGGCCTCTGCATGATGAATCATCAACGCTCAGGGTGGGGACAGACAGCCCATCTCAGGGTGGGGACAGACAGCCCATCTCAGGGTGGGGACAGACAGCCCATCTCAGGGTGGGGACAGACAGCCCATCTCAGGGTGGGGACAGACAGCCCATCTCAGGGTGGGGACAGACAGCCCATCACTTGAATACCGTTGCTTTAAATCAGTGCACGTGTGAGCACTCTCTCACAGTCTCTCTCTCTCTCTCTCTCTCCATCAACTCCATTCAAATTGCATCCAAAATAGATAATCCTGTTCTAGATTGATATATAACCCTATATATAGATGTCCTGCCTCTTTCAGGTAGTACATTCAATGCAGTAGTAGCCTTACATTTAGCTAATTAATGATGGGTAATGCATAATAAGCTTCTAACTTATAGTATCTGTCTCTTGCGCAATACAGTGGCAAGAAAAAGTATGTGAACCCTTTGGAATTATCTGGATTTCTGCATAAATTACAACAATAGAAACACAGTGTGCTTAAACTAATAACACACAAACAATTATACATTTTCATGTCTTCATTGAACACACCGTGTAAACATTCACAGTGCAGGGTGGAAAAGGTATGCGAACCCTTGGATTTAATAACTGGTTGACCCTCCTCAACCTCAACTAAACGTTTTCTGTAGTTGTGGGTAAGACCTGCACAACGGCCAGGAGGAATTTTGGACCATTCCTCTTTACAAAACTGTTTCAGTTCAGCAATATTCTTAGGATGTCTGGTGTGAACCGCTCTCTTGAGGTCATGCCACAGCATCTCAATCGGGTTGAGGTCAGGACTCTGACTGGGCCACTCCAGAACAGGTATTTTCTTCTGTTGAAGCCATTGTGTTGTTGATTTACTTCTGTCTTTTTGGGTCGTTGTCCTTCTGTTGAGCTTCAATCGGCGGACAGATAGCCTTACGTTCTCATTTTTACGTTGATGATAGCAAGCTGTCAGGCCCTGAGGCAGCAAAGCAGCCCCAAACCATGATGCTCCCCCCGCCATACTTTACAGTTGGGATGAGGTTTTCATGTTTGTGTGCTGTGCCTTTTTTCTCCACACATAGTGTTGTGTGTTCCTTCCAAACAACTCAACTTTAGTTTCATCTGTCCACATAATATTTTGCCAGTAGCGCTGTGGAACATACAGGTGCTGTTTTTCTAATTTCAGACGTGCTGCAATGTTTTTTTTGGACAGCAGTGGCTTCTTCCATGGTGTCCTCCCATAAACACCATTCTTGTTTAGTGTTTTTCGTATCGTAGACTCGTCAACAGAGATGTTAGCATGTTCCAGAGATTTCTGTAAGTCTTTAGCTGACACTCTAGGGTTCTTCTTAAGATCAAATGTTATGACCAATTTATGCAGAAATCCAGGTAATTCCAAAGGGTTCACATACTTTTTCTTGCCACTGTATGTACGCACCTGTTCTCCGCTGGCCTCTCTCCTTAAAAAATGCTCCTTGGCTCTTGGAGTCCCATGCAGGAAAAGCTACACTAGAATAGCTTGCTGGACATTATTATTTTAGCATTTCTTCTTCGTGAAGAGAAGTGAAAGCCTTATTCATCTAACTCTAGTCCTATATTATTCAAGGATGTCATTAGAATTATGAAGATGAAAATGAAACTTATTTAATTCAGTCGTACTGTTGAAAGCGAGGAAGGAATGAAGCAACAAGAGAAAGTGGAAGTAGGCTTATAAAATTAGGGGACTTATTATGAAAGGTGGGGGGACTTAATGCATCAGTCTATTAATTATACAAATATGCCCTATTATATTTTAAAATGAAAATCTAATTCGCTAGCCTATACTTGTATCTTCGTAGGCCACAGATGCTGCATTAGAATCACATGTTCTCTCAGCTTTATCATCGTTTGAACGAAATTCCAGTCATGTAATAAAGTATAATACAGTACAGTACAGTAATACAGTTCACACACAAATAGATTAGCCTACTGGAGCTAGTTTCATGTATCTACCCAAGAGAGCATACAGCTAGCTACATGTATGTGCAGTAGCCTATATATCATATACTGTATGAAGGCTATTGGATAAAGGTACAATCATTTGGGTTTTTTTGGGGCTTGGGCTCATAAAATGTCTTTAATGTATGGCTCATCAGGCTCAGGTAGCATCAGTCTTGAATTTTCTATCAAAACTCTAATCAAATCCAGAGATAGACCAATGTATATGCTTTATAATGAGAAAAGTGATTACTAGTTATTCTTGTGGTGGAACATTTGTAAAATACCGGGAAGATATTCAATCCTAATAGAAACCTCTTTCTGAAATAAGTAAAACTATGGCAGTATTGGAAGAGCCAAGCAAAAACATATGAGTGGCGATACAGCACAGTAGTAGCAGCTAGGCCATGCAGTTCTGTAGAGCTGAGAGTGCAGCCGTGCCAAGGCTTCGCTTGGGGGACTATCCAGAGCTGTCTTCCTTTATAAATGTTGTCCACCAGCACTTGGGGACGTAACACACATGTTTCTGTAGCAATACATTTCTGTGTTTGTTTAGGGGACTTGTTTAGGCTTGTTCTGAGGTTGGTCTGTTTCTATTTATGGCAGAAGCAATACTATGGGTCTCTGTGTGATTGTGTTTACGACGGTCTCTTATGGAACATGCAGCTTTTCTTCAATGAAGACAATAAAAAAAATTGTACTTGCATCCATGCATCTGCTCTGACAATGTAGCAAATGTCGCGGCCACACAAAGACTAGCTGTTCTGTTCAGGCTGGGAACATGGAGTACCAGGAGGCCTGAGAGTGCCAACCAGTACACAGCAGCACACAAAGTCCCTACTGTGTGGATAATATTCAGAATAATTTTTTTCTGTTTCTCTGTGCATGTTGGAGCCATGCTGTGCTGTAGGTGTGGGGAGCTGGAGAGTTGAGACTTGTTTATGCTTCCATTCTGGGTAATGCCAGATGGTTGTGCATAGTTTGGCATTACTAGTTGCAAAAACATCTCCAACACTGAGTATTACTCTTCTATAAACCATTACAAAACACAGACAGACAGACAGACAGACAGACAGACAGACAGACAGACAGACAGACAGACAGACAGACAGACAGACAGACAGACAGACAGACAGACAGACAGACAGACAGACAGACAGACAGACAGACAGACAGACACTCTGCTCTTAGACGGAAGATAGGTTATTGATTGTTGAGAGTGAGAGTAACACAGTCCCAGTGTCCCCACTAGCTCTCACTGCTCCCTAGTGTCAACAACACTAAAACCACTCTCCCTGGCCTCATCACAGGGCACAGAGCTGAGCCAAGATACTTCCACAACAATAGAGCATCTCTCTCTCTCTCTCGCTCTCTCTCTCTTGCTCTCTCTTTCTCTCTCTCTGCCAAGGGGTTTTCCCTAGGAAGACTACATTTCTTTCTTCTCTCAGCCTTGCCAACCTCACTGAGCCAAAGCAAACACTTTCTCTGTTTTCCTCTATCTCTTTGTCGATCTTCTCTAGAATCTCCATAATGATGTGTCTGGCAGAGTCTGGTTAGAGAGTTGCCCTGGCCAGAGGGGAGATGAGGAACAGGTACAGGGCTTCCAGTATAATTGGAACCAAGGCAGCCAGGATGGGGGCATCATGGGGGAAGCCTTGAACAAACAAATATTAAACACATACATGTGTAGGCTATCTATTCAAGGTTAACACAAATTGCCCTAGGCGTAGACAGACACAGACTTTCAGAGATGAGAGCCCAAGATCTGTACAGAATTCAAGGCAGACTTCCCTTATCATTGTTTTTTCTGTGTAGGCCTACTCAGATATGCTCCCCTGCTGGTCAGTACAAGGCTGGCCGTTATTACTACCTGCTAGGGGACATCTACAGGGTGAGAAATGAGGAGAGGCGCGGTGGCGGAGCAGGGCAGAAGTTTATCGCACTCCCCAGGAGGGCTCCACCAACACCCGACAGGCTATACAACACTACACATGAAGAGAGCCGCATCGCTAGCCTTCTACACACGCTTTATCAGGCTTGATTATCTCACGCCGTGTAAAACACAGCACTTAACAGCAAATGTAAACTATAGCCCCGGGTCAAATTCTAGAACTGTAACAGGAATTACTAACATGGGAGATGGGAAACAAGGATAGAAACAGAGGGAGAGTCGGCCATGGAGATAAGGAGAGAGAGGGAGGAAGGAAGGAGGAGTATGAGACAGAGAAGCAGTGGGGAAGTGTATTAAGCGTTCACACCACCCACTGATAATCACACAGGGAGAGGAGGAGGAGAAGGAGGGGTGGAGGGGATGAGGAGGAGGAGGGGATGAGGAGGAGGAGAGGAGGAGGAGGAGTCGATTAAATAGAATCCCCAAATGAGAAATAGGATGGAGTGGAGTGGAGTAGTCCACACTACAACTAGCCTAGTGATGCTGGCCCTTAGTATTCCAGTCCAACATTAGCCTACTGCTCTCTATAATACATACCACGGCTAATAGGGGACTAAGTCATGCATTCATGCTAATTTACATTTTACAGCTCTTTGATAGCGGGTATCAGAGGGCATTAGATTCAACAGCGCCAACCTTTATGAAATTAGATCCACTGGTATTAACATCTTTATGACTGTGGGCTGCTCTGAAACGCTGTCTAACTGTCAGACTGTCTCCTTCCTTGTAGCTCTGCCGATCATTAAAGACTAGAACCGTATAAAGGTTATAGAGAATGTGGTTGGTGTCCCGATATACTGAAAATATTATTGCCCTTTCAGAACCAAACATATTTTTGGTAAATGCTATATTTTTGGAAAACACCACCATAACAATTCCTGTTATATTTGCCTGGCTGACCCAATGACTGTAGGGGTGACCCAGCTTAGTAAAAATAGCCTTTCTAGTGATTTTCACATCCTGGCCTGATGTAAACAGCTGTAGTTATTTCTTTGTGTGATTGAGGTTTTGGGGAAGGATTTGGAGATTACAGTTGTAAGGCTTTGGTCACAAAGCCGCATGGGCTTCACTATGCTCCTCACAGCAGCATGGCCAGGGTCATGGTCACCTGACCAGTCACTGCTCTAGAATCCTGCCATGCTGCTGGATGAAAGCATTGTCAATCACAACCCCAGGAGGACAGAGAGCCAATGAGGGTGCAATCGTAAAGAAAGAAAATATACATAGTGTGACACGTGTCCTTTGGTAACTCTTGCGCCACACACGTTTGAGAAAAGCGGATTAACAATAATCCATAATCTGTAATACTATTTTGTAATGAGCCTAAGCCACCTCTGCAGTTTACTTTCTGACTGCCAATTCTCCCCAAATGGAATAGGTAACACTTTATTTCCCTCATACTGTACCTGTAGTTTTGCAGTAATTACTCTAGTGAAAACACTATATATATAATGATGTCACATAGTTTCATTGCTTTCTAATTGCATATCTGGAATCGAGCAGTTTGCCCATTATGACAGCGTGAGGTATCTTTTACAGTTGCACAATAGAGGGGCTGTAGAGCATCATAGATTTAATATATAGCCTTTAGAAGCTGCAAGGTCATAGGTCATCCCTGAGCCCAACACTCAAGACACAAACTCTAGGCTATACAGTAAACTGTGAAGCTGGTGGGTTTATCATTCCATTCAACAGCACATGAAAAATAATCCCTCTGTGATGAAAAATGAAAGAGGACAGGTTCCCTATTTGGTGCTTTTTCCTTTTTCCATGCAGGTGATTCCTGGGAGAGTGTACCTGTCCATCATAGTGGTGCCTGTGGGCCCGCAGAGGGAGGGAGAGAGCGAGGGGGAAGAAATAATGAGAGCGCGTGCTGCCAGTGTGGAATTCACAAACGCTTCTCTGTGTGGGGGCCCATCGTCCCCGATGCCCCCTCTTTACTCCCGCTGCGCTCCAGAGCCACAGCCGCACACAACCATAGGCAAGGAGGGATGAGAGGGACACAAGTGTCTGCTGTCTGCTGGGCTGGCCTGCCAGCGAATGACAGGCCAGATACAGAGTTTGGTACACCTCTGCTGCCTCTGGACAGACAGCCCTGCAGAACTGTGTTCTGAGAATCCTCAAAGAGCCAGGTGGAGCCGGGCCAGGGACCATTCCCATTGTGCCTGTTATTACATTTACAGTGAACATTCAGAGTGCCAAAACAAAGGAAGGCAATTATTTACACAATAGGAACTTAAATGTACAGGGCTTTTAGATCTCAATAAAAACCATTTCATACGGCGGATTCGTTTTCTGCTCCTGGTGGAATTAAATGGCTGTGGCTGTCGAATGCTGTCAGAACTAGAACAGTGCTGAGAGAAACAGACACATAGAACAGATTCTGAGGAAAGTGAAGTATCTGCTGATTTGCGGGATATTATTGCTCCTGTGTTGAGAAGCACCATTCTAAAGTGGTTGATATAGGCTTCACTGACATTACTGCATGTACAAATCCAGAGAGACACTGTAGAATCATGGCACAGGTGGTCTCCGAGTGACAGCTGGATGATCTCCAAGAGAGGCTGAATATACAGATAGATAGATAGATAGATAGATAGATAGATAGATAGATAGATAGATAGATAGATAGATAGATAGATAGATAGATAGATAGATAGATAGATAGATAGATAGATAGATAGATAGATAGATAGATAGATAGATAGATAGATAGATAGATAGATAGATAGATAGATAGATAGATAGATAGATAGATAGATAGATAGATAGATAGATAGATAGATAGATAGATAGATAGATAGATAGATAGATAGATAGATAGATAGATAGATAGATAGATACTTTATTGATCCCCCGGGGGGGGAAATTTCATATTTCATATGTATATCAGATTAACATATCTGGACATCTGCTTGCCAGAAGCCAGCTTATCTGTACATACATTAGATTGGACGACCCACACACACTATGATCTGTCAGTGAGGTAAATGCCAACGAAAATGTCAGACATTTTTAACATACCATCTTTCCTTTGTCTTCTGAATAACCAGCAGACTAACAAAAGAAACACATACTGAACTGACCACATTCTGAATACATTTCAAGATAGCACCACTAGCCCTGAGCAGTACCAGCACCGGTATCCCAGACAACAGCCATCGCCCAGCAACCACCTGTTTCTGCAGGAATGACGGTAACGAGACGACGACTAATGAGGCCGTGGGAGGAGTGGGAGGCGGGTCCTAAAGGGGGAGGGAACTTGCCATCTATAATTCATGGCAGGAGAATTATCATCAGAAGTGTGCCGTTTGGTATTAATAATAGATTGTGCCTTGGCATCTTTATGTTAAAACATGCAAAGGGTGTTCTCCTGATGATGGACAGACATACAGCAGGTAGAGGAGGGGACACGGACGGTGAGAGACGGGAACAGGGACTGAGAGGTGTCTGCACAGGAAAGACAGGGATGTCCAGGTGTCGGAGAAAGAGGGATAGACAGGATCTCTGAGGTGTTTGGGCATGGAGGGTGATGGAGAGATTGAGAGAGGATAGAGAGCCACAGTGTGGTCTGGATCAGAAGCCAAAAGCCAGTGAAGCCAGTGAACTTGTGTGTGGGGGTTAAACATTTTGAGGGTGCGGGGGGTTTAAACAATTTAATTTCTTCTTACGGTTCATTTAACAGTTAATTACTTTCCAGACACAGTGTTCAAATTCCAGTAGGTTTTTTGTTTTTTCTCTGGGTAGTTCTATATTTAATTTGACTCTTAAATGGTCTGAGTTAATCAAATATAATGTCTTGTAATTTAAAACTTTGAAATGTAGATGCAGTCTATTTGGGTTTTAATACCTTGGTCGGCCAACCGGTATCCAAATTGGTTTGGGAAGAGTTTTTGCACTATTTGGCAGTTAATTTAAAAGCTGTTCATACCTCCTGGTTGTTTGCTTCTATTACGGTATTAAAATGACCTCCTATTATAACCGTATACTCCAGACATAGATGTTCTCTTCATTTCACTAACAATGTTTTATTGTTCATCTTGTCCGAAGCAGTGTAAATATTTATTATTCTTATTTTGTCATGATTCAAGGAAATGTACGTGACTATCAACCACCCAGGAATAATTTCCTGATTCTTAATTAAGAACATTCCTACTCAGTCGGCCTATAGAGACCACAGACATTTTTTTTACCCATACTTTCTCAACATCTGTTAGATCTTTCAAAAAATAACATCAGACTTGGTTTTTAAAAATGTCTCTATTTTCACCTTATTTTACTTAACTGAATCCAACGTAGACTATATGTCAATATGTTAATTAGATGTGGCATCCTCAGAGAATATTTGGTGACATACTATGTAGGCCTACCGTAGGTTTCTCATCTTTTTGTTGTTGTTGTTGCATTACCTGCAGATGGTGATGTGTGACGTCGCATTACAGGTTGAGCAGTCGTATCAGGAAGGTGTACTCACTATCAGAAGTCATCTTCGCTGGAAGCTGCTGGTCTTCTCTCTGCTGGCAGGGCTATAGATGGTTCTGCTCGGTCTTCTCTCTGCTGGCAGGGCTATAGATGGTTCTGCCCGGTCTTCTCTCTGCTGGCAGGGCTATAGATGGTTCTGCCCGGTCTTCCTCTTCCCTTCTCCCTCAGCCGCTCACCCAATATGCATAGGACTCTGGGCAGTCGAAGAAGAAGTGGCAGTCTTTATCGCATAAGGTGCATTTGCTGGTGTTGTTTCATTCTCTGGCCTTGTGGCCAAGGGATCAACAGCGCCAGCACTTGATGGTTGTGCATTCTTTGGCATGATGGTCAGCAGTGTTACAGATGAACCTACTACTTTAGGGGCCCAAAGCGATTTAGTTCGGCACCTCTAACAGCTCTTCCGACCTTCCCCTTTTCATTTTCACCCTGTACTTTCTCACTCAGTACCAGATACCATACATATCTACGGGCTTCACAGCTGGCTGTAGAATGGTGCAGTATCTTCCGATGAAGAGGGAGAAGTCTTCTTCAGCCACTCTTCCCATCCAGAACTTAAAGACACAAAATCCATAGTTTGAAAGCGACTGTTTTTCTAGAAGCTGTGCTGCGCCATATTCCCCAACGTGGGCCAATTTGAGTTCTAGCCAATGAGCTTCAGCCCCTCATCATTTGAGTGACAGCTAGCAAGATGGACGTACAGCAGAGCAAGAGAGCAATGACGTGGTGCATATGTCTGCACATACAGTATGTGACGTAGTACGGAATTTTCGGGGACCACTTTTGGCTCGTGAGCGCTACTATCAGAACTACTGGCTACAATGTATACAAAGGTACCAGGGAATCTCTTTAAATACAAGGTTCTTCTCATCAATGTTCATTGAAGAGTGTTACTCCCCCAGTCTGACACTGACTCTGACACACAATGCTTAATTGATTCCACTTTACTGCAACAGTTTTCATTATTTATACCTGAGTTTACATAACTCCTAACTACTAGTAGAATCCACTGTTGTCTATGATGTTAACTGGCCTGCTTATTCAGGCAAACTGGATATGCAATACTGTAAATAACAAGCAAATAAAGTGAAGCATCCTTTGAATGCAGGCTGCAGTTTTTCCTTGAAAATAATTGGAAAAAACGACTTAGACATTGGTTTTCCCTCTATAACTACAGTCCCTCACTTCTGGCCTCCCAGATTCTCCTGAATAGACGCTGGCAGCCTTGGACCAGGGCAAGAGGCATGTGGTTGGTCAGTGAGGGGCAAGGCCCAGAGTGAGGTTGAAATCTACCTTGGCAGACTGCAGGCATGCTCCACACACATCTCAGCAGACGGCTCAATCGCACTGTTCAGGGTGCGGATTTTAAGCAACTGGACGATTTTCAGCACAGTGGCACGGGAAGCAGGAAGGAAATGAGAGAAGCAGATATCAGTGTGAAGAGGCTTCAGAGGCTCCAGAGCAACAGGGAGAGCAATCAGCCACTGCACTGCCTCAGAATGGTAATCACATCACACCGACGCCGTCACAATGGCTACAGCTGGTGGCTAAGTCTTATCACAACACATTCAACGAACAGAGAGGGTGGGGTCGACTGGAGTGAAATGAGAGACAGGGGAGAGAGAGCGAGAGAGAGAGAGAGAGAGAGAGAGAGAGGAGAAAGAGATGGATGTGAGAGAAGAGAGAGAAATTGAAGCTGAAAGAAAGCAGTTTGCTTAAATTAATTGGGAAAGACTAGTGTCTGATGGTTGTTGTGTCCTCCACCCCTCGTCTTCACTCTTTCTCCCCCCTCTACCATTTTCCCTCTCCCCTTTCTATTTCTCTACCCAAGCAGAGTAATTTAGCCAATGGCATCCTGTCCTACCTGACACCATTCCCTCTCCTCACTGCTGGCATGAGTGTTTAGATGTCTGAATGTTGCCTACATCCAACTCTGTTTCCTGATTCAAACTCACAACAATTTTGATTTAGAGTTGGATCCCTCTGAAAGAGAATTGCACAAAATTGCACTGAGTTTGACTGTAAATTGTTCCCCTGTCCTTCAGGTTACTTTAGAAAAGTGTGTGTAGCTTCAAGCCTTGTCCACCTCCCTTCCAGCTCCCCAGGCCACACACCCTCACGGCTGCCCCACCCCCACTTTGCCCACAACACCTCTGCTGAGACAATCAGTGACCCCTCCTCCACCCCTGCTCCCCCTGGACTGATCCTCAACACATCCTCTTCCCCCCACCTCCCCACCTAAGCTGGCTTTCACCACCAACCAAGTGAAGAGAGAGCTGGAGAGACTACATCAGTGGAAAGCGGCGGGCCCTGATGGCATCAGCCCAAGGGTGCTTAGGGTCTGTGCTGACCAACTGTGTGGAATACTCCAGCATCCCTTCAACCTTAGTCTGAGCCTAGAAAGGGTCACTGTGCTGTGGAAAACATCCTGCCTCGTCACAGTGCCCAAGAAGGCACACCCCACTGTCCTGAATGACTTCAGACCTGTCGCGCTAACATCACACATCATGAAGACCCTGGAAAGGTTAGTCCTCGCTCACCTCAGACCCCTGGTGTGTACATCACTGGACCCCCTGCAGTTTGCATACCCGCGCAACATTGGGGTGGATGATGCAATCATCTACCTTCTGCAGAGGGCCTACTCTCACCTGGACAACGCAGGTTGCACTGTGAGGGTTATGTTTTTTGACTTCTCCAGTGCCTTCAATACCATTCAGCCCCTGCTACTGGGTGAGAAGATGAGGAGGATGAAAGTGGAAGCACCCTTAGTCTCCTGGGTCACGGACTACCTGACCGGTAGGCCACAATTTGTGTGACTACAGAGCTGTGTGTCAGAACGGGCAGTGAGCAACACAGGGGCCCCCCAGGGAACGGTCCTGTCCCCCTTCCTGTTCACCCTCTACACTTCAGACTTCAGATATAACTCTGAAACACAAGGCCCAACTGACTGCAGTCCCTATACAGGGGATGGGTGTGGAAATGGTTGGGTCATACAAGTTCCTGGGAGTCCATTTGGACAATAGGCTGGAATGAGGGACAGACATAAATGAATCACTGAATCACATGAAATAAGTAATAATCTTTACAAATAACTTTGTCAAAGCAACAAAATAACTAGGGCTTTACAATGATTGTGAAAACTTTGAGTTTGTTGGGGAGTTAGTGGGTTATAATCAAAACTGAATTGTGGCACGTCAAAATGCTGAATTGTGGCACTTTAGCAGGTCTTTATTAATATTGAATATCAGATTGATTGAATTCTCAATGTGGTCTATATTAAAGGCACCTTATTTCATATAACAGGCTTTTGAAATTCAATATTGGTGCATCATTTCTACTTGAAAAAGAAAAGGAGAGCCTCACACTCCATGACCTCAGATGCAAGAATTATATAACCAACGTTTCGACAGACGGTATAATGACAAACACTGCGGGTCACTAGTTCATATAGTTTATATATAGGACACACACAGGTGTCTGTAATTGGCCGGCTGTGGCTTGATTTCATTGGTTGATTTAGAGATATAAATAGAACACATACAAAAGCATGATTTCTACTTAACATTTCAAAAGGACGCAAAAGGCACTAATTTCGTGGAATGACCCAGTACACGTTCAATTCTGCCCATTGAACGTTTGTTGCAATGCTCTCGTCAAGTTTGTTTGTTTATTTGTCATATGCACATGAAAGACATGGAGCCACTACATGACCGATTGTGTATCATGTTTATAGTAATTGTTTTCGTCATTTAAATGCATGTTAGTGCTTTTGGTATGTGTCAAGTACAATTAAAATGCATTTTGACAAAATATATTGTAGCAGCACCAGCCTATTTGAAGACTTGGAGGAGTGGCTTGTTGGGGGCGTGAAGTTATCTTAGCGCTTTTTGGCCACATTGACATAAGTAGATTCTGTGACAGTTACCATTTCGTTACAATATGATTTGGCCAATTATTTATATTTGCCATACATTTTAATAATTTAATAATATTTCTTACAAATACATTTAAATGCACAAAACATTTCCAAATATATTGAGAAATACATGTGAAAATATATTATTTTATGTGCTTCAGAATGTATTTTGAAATACATTAAATACATTTTCCAATGCATTTAACATAATGTGATATACATTTTACATACATGTATATATACATTAAATACATTCCGTAATATACAGTACCAGTCAAAAGTTCGGACTCAACTACTCATTCCATGGTTTTTCAATATTTGTACTATTTTCTACATTGTAGAATAATAGTGAAGAAATCAAAACTATGAAATAACACATATGGAATCATGTAGTAAGCAAAAAGTGTTAAACATATCAAAATTATATATATATAATATTTTATATTTGAGATTCTTCAAAGTAGCCACCCTTTGCCTTGAAGACAGCTTTGCACACTCTTGGCATTCTCTCAAGAAGCTTCATGCGGAATTTCTTTCCTTCTTAATGCGTGTGAGCCAATCAGTTGTGCTGTGACAAGGTAGGGCTGGTACACAGAAGATTGCCCTATTGGTAAAAGACCAAGTCCATATTATGGCACAAACAGCTCAAATAAGCAAAGAGAAACAACAGTCCATCATTACTTTAAGACATGAAGGTCAGTCCAAAATTCAAGAACTTTGAAAGTTTCTTCAAGTGCAGTTACAAAAACCATCAAGCGCTATGATGAAACTGGCTTTCATGAGGACCTTATTAGTTACCAGCAACCCGAAATTGCAGCCCAAATAAATGCTTCACAGTTCAAGTAACAGACACATCTCAACATCAACTGTTCAGAGGAGACTGCGTGAATCAGGCCTTCATGGTTGAAATTCTGCAAAGAAACCACTACTAAAGGACACCAATAAGAAGAAGAGACCTGCCTGGGCCAAGACATTAGACCGGTGGAAATCTGTCCTTTGGTCTGATGAGTCCAAATTTGAGAGTTTTAGTTCCAACAGCCGTGTCTTTGTGAGACGCAGAGTAGGTGAATGGATTATCTCCGTATGTGTGGTTCCCCCCATGAAGCATGGAGGAGGAGGTGTGATGGTGTGGGGGTGCTTTTCTGGTGAGACTGTCTGTGATTTATTTAGAATTCAAGGCACACTTAACCAGCATGGCTACCACAGAATTCTGCAGTGATATGCCATCCCATCTGGTTTGCGCTTAGTGGGACTACACTCTTAGAAGTAAAGGTGCTATCTATAACCTAAAAGGGTTCTTCGGCTGTCCCCGTAGGGAGTATGGCACTTGCAACGGCAGGGTTGTGGGTTCGATTCCCACAGGGGACATGTACGAAAAAAAATAGTATGAATGTGTACACACTAACTGTAAGTCGCTCTGAATAAAAGTGTCTGCTAAATGACTAAAATGTCAATGTAAAATGAGAAGAACCTTTTTTGGTTCAAGGCAGAACCTTTTTAGTTCCATGTAGAACCCTTTACACAGAGGGTTCTACATGGAACCCAGAATAGTTCTGCCTGGAACCAAGGGTTCTCAAAGGGTTCTCCTATAGGGACAGCCAAAGAACCCTTCTTTTCTAAGAGTGTATCATTTGTTTTTCAACAGGACAATGACCCAACACACCTACGGGCTGTGTAAGGGCTATTTGTCCAAGAAGAAGAGTGATGGAGTGCTGCACCAGATGACCTGGCCTCCAAAATCACCCGACCTCAACCCAATTGAGATGGTTTTGGATGAGTTGGACCGCAGAGTGAAGGAAAAGCAGCCAACAAGTGCTCAGCATATGTGGGAACTCCTTCAAGACTGTTGAAAAAGCATTCCAGGTGAAGCTGGTTGAGAGAATGC
This sequence comes from Thymallus thymallus, assembly GCA_023634145.1. Lineage (NCBI taxonomy): Eukaryota > Metazoa > Chordata > Actinopteri > Salmoniformes > Salmonidae > Thymallus > Thymallus thymallus. Next base: position 14,186,730 of record CM042404.1, read on the forward strand.
CAAGAGTGTGCAAAGCTGTCATCAAGACAAAGGATGGCTACTTTGAAGAATCTAAAATCTAAAATATATTTTGATTTGTTTAACACTTTTTTGGTTACTACATGATTCAATGTGTTATTTCATAGATTTGATGTCTTCACTATTATTCTACAATGTAGAAAATAGTACAAATAAAGAAAACCCTTGAATGAGTAGGTGTGTCCAAACTTTTGACTGGTACTGTATATGGAATGTATTTAAAATGTTTTAAATAAAATACAAAATTATACATTATTTGGCAAATATTAAATATTTCACATGTATACAATTTTTAAAAAAAGAAGATGACAGTGCAGTTGGCTGTCAGATCGTCCATCTCTCATCATCGCCACCCCAGTCACAGAAAGACATGAAATCAACCAATACTGATAGATGGTTAATTATTGTCATCATCTCAACAGCCAGACAAACTGATTGCCAAGTTCATTTAATTGACAGACATGTTTCTCTGGGAAGCTAATTAAAAGGTAGAAAATCAAGGCCGTTGGGTTTGGAGGTAGTGGAGGGAGCCTTTAGAGCCAAGTGTTCTCCAGGGTCTACAGTAATAAGCTGTTTTCAACACTAATGATGTCATAATGAATATATAATGAAGGGTGGGATGGGGGAACGAGGGAAAGAGGGGCTCTATCCCAGGGAGGGAAAGGGGTGATGGTGGTGAGAGGGGTGAGAAAAGGAGAAGGGAGTTGGGGTGCAGGAGAAGGGTAGTGTGGAAAGACATGTGGAGAAGAGAGGGAAAACAGGGAGAGGGATTGAGGAGGGGGTCCATCTGTTTCAATGACCCAGAACCAGGGCACTGAGAGGGGGGTGGGAGGAGGGTCTGAGGGGGCAATTACTTGCTGCAGCAGCGGGGGGCCAGTTAGCCCCGTCTCCCCCTGCATATGACCCAGGAGAGGCCATCATTAGAGTGAGAGAAACGTACCGGGGGGAGGGTGGGGGGGGTGAACTCTGTTGCCCCTGACAGTCAGTCAGTGTGGATGTATGAGAGGATGAAGAGGAGTAAAATAAACTGATTCATCTAGATCAGATGCATCCCACCCCCTCTCACCCTTACCCCCATTTTCCCATACCCCTCTCTTTCTTTAACCTCTCTGAAATGTATGATTTCCTCTTCAGTTGAGCCATCTGCAGCTTACTGACTTGTTAGAGCTCCTCAGCTCCGCTGTGTATTAAGACAGTATAGATACACGTTGAAGCTACTGTAGGTGTAGGACAACCCCACAGAGCGGAAGACATCCAGAAGGTGAGGGAGATGGCGGGGATGAGAAAGGGCTGGGACATATCTCTGTCTCCACTGGGTGGTTCTCAATAATCATTTTCATCAACAAGTCTTCATGAAGCACAAAAATATGTGTTTTGCTAATCTTATTTGTATATGGTAATATACAAATATAGTACGAGAAATATTATGCGTACAATGGAAATGTGTTTAGCATTATAAAACACTTCCATGACACAAACCCACAGAGATATGTCCCAGCCCTTTCTCATCACCGCCATCTCCCTCACCTTCTGGATGTCTTTCCGCTCTGTGGGTTTGTCCTACACCTACAGTAGCTTCAAAGTGCCTCTACACTCTCTTTTACGGGCGCCTAACCAATTGTGCTATTATGTGGGTTTTTTTTTGCGTTATTTGTAACTTATTTTGTACATAATGTTTTTGCCATCGCATCTTACGGCCAAAAAGAGCTTCTGGACATCAGGACAGCAATCACTCACCTCGGATTGGACAACATATTTTTTCTTCAACAAGCAGGATGCACAGGATGTACTTCAGACACTCGACAAGGCCCAAATCCCCATCTTTGGCAGGAGAAGGAGACGCAGGTATAATGGACGCAGGTCGGGTGCCTTGTAAGGATCCGCCGACGGCGAGTGGGAAATCTGCTTTACCATCAGTATTTAAAAAAAACTCAACACCATCTTTACACCACACACAGAGACGCGTACAAAGCTCTCCCTCGCCCTCCATTTGGCAAAAAACGAAAGCAGGAAGTATCTAAATAAACCACCGGTATATAGCCTCGCTACTGTTATTTTTTACTGTAATTTAGGGGGAAAAAACCCTCATTGAGGATATAAGCTGCATTTAAAGCTCCAAGAGGCTGCCTGACCAGCCTTTCTACAAGAAGACATTTGGCTTACAGGGCAGCATGCACACACACACACACACACACACACACACACACACACCCTTACACACACACACATTCAAATATAAGCCACATTAGAGGGGATCTGCTCACTTCAATATATTCTAATGTGATGCTTGCACTTAATGGAAAATCAATGAGAAGACAAGCCCGCTACCTCCCGAGACCATGCAAAACGCAATTTCCAAATTGACATGTGGAGGGTGTGTGTGATTGATTCTGACTGGTGCCCCATTTTAATATTGTTTACCGTCAGCTCATTGACTCTCAGACACCGTCCTCTGGTTCATCTACAACATGCCAAATGACAGGCCTCTTTCTTTTTCTATCCCTCTCTCTATCCCTCCCTTCCTCCCTCTCCATTTCTCTCTCTCTCTTCCACTCTTCCATGTCCATATCGCTCTCAGATGTGGATTTTCATGGGGTTAAATGCCAATACACAGTCAATATCAACTAAGCCTGGATGGCATGGCCAGAGGGTCTGATTATATTCACAGTGAAGATTAACGTATGTCCTATAACAAATTTGTTACAAAACGTTTTAAGAAACATTTTGTAACAGAATGGGTGGAATGAACATGCCCCAGGGCAAGTGGACAAAACACACACACACAGCTTCCAGGAAAATCCATTAACCACTTTCTCACACACTGGCATAAAATAAAGATACACATACTCACCCAGACACATTCACACTCACTGACACGAGCACGAAGCGCTGAGCCTGAAGTGTGACACTGTATGCTCTAATAGCTGAAACGCACAATATGCCGCTGCAGACAGATCAGACTGTGAGCTGTAACAAATATCCTATTACATCTCATCCATCAATAACATCCCATATTGAAATCAACGGAGGACCGAGCGTATCATTCCAACAAGAGTGCTTTTCTAGGAACAAGTGGCGCAATCTATTTTCTGGTAGTAGGAGCAACAGTGTTACATTTTATATATATACTGTATATACGTATATATCACACTGGAAAATAAGCCAATACATTGGGCAGGGCAGAATACTCCAGACTTCAATAGCTGCACATAGCCTCATCGCCAGCCTCATCGCCCAAACCACAATGACCTCCATTCAACACCAACATCACTCACCTTGCCGAAGTCCCTGACATCAAACAGGTCAAATGGGTCAAACAGCTCACTGTTGCGCAGGCCAAACTTGTCGTGGCACACCTTGAGGAACGTCCGGATGTTCTTCAGACAGAGAAACTGCGAGAGAGAGAGAAGAAACCCCACAAGGTCAGAACAGTGTGGGATAAGATAGGATTTGTGACGTTGTGTACTGGTGAGTTCCCGTTCCTTTGGACATTCCACTCCATTGCTTGCTAGCCCTCAGTTCAAGCCAAACAACAGACTGTTTGATAATGTTTCTTTATGTTGCTTACCTGTTCAAGCATATTCATAGTGAGCCGCACCACACGTGCACATTAGTTATCCAGTAGGTGCGTACCCTCAGTAATTAGAACGTTCTACGTTGAGTGGTGTTTTTAAGTACTACCTATTGAAAGATAGTGATTATAAAGTGAGGTGAATCTGAAAATAAAAGAGGGAAATTGCTGACCCTGTAAAACAAAACATTTCACTGCACCTATCCAGTGTACAAATTTGGGGACTGCTGTGAATATCATAAGTATGTCTAGCTCAATCCGACTCCTAGTTATTAAACAGGATCTGTAATAAGCAATATCATTGGGACATCTTTTAGAGAATAGGCCTATTTAATTTCCTGGTCATGATTGACAGGCTCTCCACTTCCCCCTCATTCCTGTATGTATGCTAAGAGTGATTAAACACAATGCCAGGCTGGTTGTGCTCCTCAGGCTCAGTCTGAAGCTGGGACTGGAGTAGTACATCTCTGACTCAGATAACACAGGCAGAGAGCAAAGAGGCACCTGTCTCCTAGCAATATCCCCCCTCTAACCCATGTCATAGTATCTCATAGTAGTACCAATGACTCAAACCTTACAATATTTTTGCTATCTAGAACCTGAAAGGTTTCTTCGGCTGTCCCCATAGGAGAACCTTTTGAAGAACTTATGGTTTCAGGTAGAACCCTTTTGGTTCCAGGTAGAACCCTTTTGTGTTCCATCTATAACCCTTTTCGACAGAGGATTCTACATGGAACCCAAAAGGGTTCTACCTGGAACCAAAAAGGGTTTTTACCTGGAACCAAAAGGGTTCTCCTACGGGGACAGCCGAATAACCCCTATGGAACCCTATATTTCTAAGAGTGTAGGGTTTCCTCTTCAGGTATAGGGGATGTGCTGTATAAACTGTGCTTTCCCTCTAGCATGGATATATAGACATCAGTGTGGATTTGCCAGTACATATCAGACACCACTTGGTAGAAGCCACCGGCCCTATTCACTGATGTTATACTAGATCAACCTGCTCTCAGTTAGGAATGAGAAGAGTCCGCACCACATATCTAATATTCCAGGCATGGTGAGGTTAAAGAATTGGCTGAGTTATCTTGTGCATCAGAGTGAATCTCTTCATGAGTAAATGTGTTTTTGCAATAAGTACAATGTATCAGACTACGGGTGAGAAACAACCATAAGTAGTGCGACAAAACAATAACCCAGCAGCATTACTGTCTTCCATCTCTCACCACCTAGTGTGTAGATATTACCTAGCTCACTGAGATGGGCTCTTTCATACTGTATCTTACTGTGTGGGTTGAGAAGCAGCGGTGGCCATGGAGACAGACTCGGTACCAATATGTTTTCCTGATAGTGTGAGAGAGGACTGGAAGCTTTGTTAACCAAAAACACTTGGGTATTTATGCTGATGAAATCTTTGGGCTTGAAACTACATCCTTGACTAATTTCAGCTGCTATGGAATGCATGTCTTTCTTTTGGCTCCTGCTGTGTTTTCATGTTAGTAGTTGAGCACCCTTGCATAATAGGCTAAATGTGTTTGAGATATGATAGTTATTGTCCATTGTTATGGATATTCATGCCAGTCCTGTGTGTCCAGACCTCAGGGTCCACATTCATACAGCATATCTCCACAGAGAGAGAGTCACTGCACTGAGCCACATAAGAGAGCAACAACGGCCACTTCGCCCAGTGACGAGCGACGTGATTGGCTGGCCCGCTGCCGTGACATTTGCAGTTCACCAGCTAAGGTTATCATGTCTGGCGATCGTCAAATGAAGAGGAAAAAAAGTGTATTCTTCTGCCAAGGTAAAAGGTAACATTTGCAGGAGGTGGTTGGAGTGGGGAGGTTCTCCAGATAGAGATCATAGGGGCGACTATGTGGAGGACGTTCTAATGCATGTACTGTTGCCTACTGTAAGATAACAGAGCTGAGGACATAACAGAGCTGAGGAGATAACAGAGCTGAGGACATAACAGAGCTGAGGACATAACAGAGCTGAGGAGATAACAGAGCTGAGGACATAACAGAGCTGAGGACACAACAGAGCTGAGGAGATAACAGAGCTGATGAGATAACAGAGCTGAGGAGATAACAGAGCTGAGGACACAACAGAGCTGAGGACATAACAGAGCTGAGGAGATAACAGAGCTGAGGAGATAACAGAGCTGAGGACATAATAGAGCTGAGGACATAACAGAGCTGAGGAGATAACAGAGCTGATGAGATAACAGAGCTGAGGAGATAACAGAGCTGAGGAGATAACAGAGCTGAGGACATAACAGAGCTGAGGAGATAACAGAGCTGAGGACATAACAGAGCTGAAGAGATAACAGAGCTGAGGACATAACAGAGCTGAGGAGATAACAGAGCTGAGGAGATAACAGAGCTGAGGAGATAACAGAGCTGAGGACATAACAGAGCTGAGGAGATAACAGAGCTGAGGACATAACAGAGCTGTGGAGATAACAGAGCTGAGGAGATAACAGAGCTTTGGGGATGAGGGTTGGAATTATGATCTGTTGAGTGGAAAACACACATACACACACACACCATCTCTACAGCTTTGAACACACCCGGGACACACTCTGAACATGGTCAGGTCCTCAGGCTTCTGCTGGCCTGAATACAACTCACATGGGAGTATCCTACTGTTTTACCCCACATATCTATAGCTAGTCTTGCATGTAATTTTTCAGTGTGAAATACTAAAATCAGAACATCTCTTGTATCTCTAACTGCACTAAACCTTTACATTTTCATTTATTTACAACATATATACATTTATTATTATTGAGACATATTAGATTTGGTTTCACCAACAACCCTGCATGTTTAGAAAGAGTAGCCCAGTCCAACCTTGAAGACTCCACACAGTACAGACACCATGTTGACCAGACCAACATCAGAGACAGGACATCATGTTGACCAGCCCAACCTCAGAGACAGGACATCATGTTGACCAGCCCAACATTAGAGACAGGACATCATGTTGACCAGCCCAACATTAGAGACAGGACATCATGTTGACCAGCCCAACCTCAGAGACAGACACCATGTTGACCAGCCCAACATTAGAGACAGGACATCATGTTGACCAGCCCAACCTCAGAGACAGACACCATGTTGACCAGCCCAACATTAGAGACAGGACATCATGTTGACCAACCCAACCTCAGAGACAGACACAATGTTGACCGGCCCAACCTCAGAGACAGACACCATGTTGACCAGCCCAAACTCAGAGACAGACACCATGTTGACCAGCCCAACATCAGAGACAGGACATCATGTTGACCAACCCAACCCCAGAGACAGACACCATGTTGACCAGCCCAAACTCAAACACAGACTTTGACTTCTGAGTTCAAATCCAGCAAACAACAGCCAATAACCAGTGTGAGCAAGAAAGAAGACTTGTTGGTACGGGCCGGAGAAGAGAAAAGAGAAGAGAGGAGGATGACATGAGAGAACAGGTAACAAAGGGCTGTCATCCCCTGACAGCACCTCGGTGGTGTGTCGCCCAACCCCACCCGTCACACAGAGAATAATGCATTACCCCAGCGCTGTAGAGGTACTGCCTTCACACTGCTTCAGAAATGAAGGGATACAAATTCGAGCTTCCTCATAAACCTCAGAGCTCTGGAATTAAAAGGATGGAGGGAAGGGGGAGGAGGAGAAGGAGGAGGAGGGGGTTGTTTTGCCAAAACTGAGGCGCTTTGGTGTTAGCTAAAAGGGAAAGCGATGAGTGGGAAAGCCGGTAGAGAACAAGCCCTGTGGGGGAGAGGGGGATGGGAGAGGAGGAGGGTGAGGGGTGGAGGGGAGGGTAAGGGGTGGAGTGGAGGGTAAGGGGTGGAGGGGAGGGGAGGGTGAGGGATGGAGGGGAGCCGGGGAGGGTGAGGGGTGGAGGGGAGGGTGGGGGGGTTGTTGTGTCTGACTCTGAGGATGATGAAAAAAGAACAAGTGCAGAGCAACTAAGCAAGCAACTGAGACAGCCGATATGAGTCAGTGAGTGGATCAGATAGTCTGAGTCAGTGGGAGAGACTGAAGTCTGTCTAGGAGAGAGTCAAGCAGACAGACACAGGCATTTAAAACACACAGACAGCAGCTGGTGCTGTGTGTACCTGTGCCTACGGGAGTGAATGACTCCACACACCGCTGGAAAAACAGGAAGAGAGAACAGAACAGAACACTGCAGGTGGAAAAGAGAGAAAGCAGCCCACTCAACCCTTTTCTCTCCTCCACAGCAGCCCACATAAAAGAGGCTGTGCTGCTTCAGACAGATGGATGAGACGCTACAGGGAGCGGTGTGTGTGTGTATGTGTGTGTGTGTGTGTGTGTGTGTGTGTGTGTGTGTGTGTATGAATACTGGGCTAGATATTACTGTATGTTGTCAATGCTTTGTGTTTTTCATCCTCTCTCACCAGCCCAGCCCCGCTACAAAGGAGCTCCTGAAACTTGACCCCAAAAAACCATCTGGCCCTGTTTATCAAAAGTGTTGGAAAAACTTCAATAATCAACTGACAGGTGTGATTATTGCCTCTGAGGGTTTAGAGCTTGAGGTAGTCACCTCATACAAGTACTTGGGAGTATGGCTAGACGGTACACTTCTCTCAGCACATATCAAAGCTGCAGGCTAAAGTTAAATCTAGACTTGGTTTCCTCTATCATAATCGCTCCTCTTTCACCACAGCTGCCAAACTAACCCTGATTCAGATGACCATCCTACCCATGCTAGATTACAGAGACATAATTTATAGATCGGCAGGTAATGGTTCTCTCGAGCGAATGTTCTTTACCATTCAGCCATCAGATTTTCCACCAATGCTCCTTATAGGACACATCACTGCACTCTATACTCCTCTGTAAACTGGTCATCTCTGTATACCCGTCACAAGACCCACTGGTTGATGCTTATTTATAAAACCCTCTTAGGCCTCAATCCCCCCTATCTGAGATATCTACTGCAGCCCTCATCCTCCACATACCCGTTCTGCCAGTCACATTCTGTTAAAGGTCCCCAAAGCACACACATCCCTGGGTCGCTCGTCTTTTCAGTTCGCGCCAGCTAGCGACTGGAACGAGCTGCAACAAACACTCAAACTGGACAGTTTTATCTCAATCTCTTCATTCAAAGACTCAATCATGGACACTCTTACTGACAGTTGTGGCTGCTTTGCATGATGTATTGTTATCTCTACCTTTCATGCCCTTTGTGCTGTTGTCTGTGCCCAATAATGTTTGTACCATGTTTTGTGCTGCTGCCATGTTGTGTTGCTTACCATGTTGTGTTGCTACCTTGAGATGTTTCTTACGGAGCCACTCCTTAGTTGCCCTGGCTGTGTGTTTCGGGTCGTTGTCATGCTGGAAGACCCAGCCACGACCCATCTTCAATGCTCTTACTGAGGGAAGGAGGTTGTTGGCCAAGATCTCGCGATACATGGCCCCATCCATCCTCCCCTCAATACGGTGCAGTCATCCTGTCCCCTTTGCAGAAAAGAATCCCCAAAGAATGATGTTTCCACCTCCATGCTTCATGGTTGGGATGGTGTTCTTGGGGTTGTACTCATCCTTCTTCTTCCTCCAAACACGGCGAGTGGAGTTTAGACCAAAAAGCTCTATTTTTGTCTCATCAGACCACATGACCTTCTCCCATTCCTCCTCTGGATCATCCAGATGGTCATTGGCAAACTTCAGACGGGCCTGGACATGCGCTGGCTTGAGCAGGGGGACCTTGCGTGCGCTGCAGGATTTTAATCCATGACGGCGTAGTGTGTTACTAATGGTTTTCTTTGAGACTGTGGTCCCAGCTCTCTTCAGGTCATTGACCAGGTCCTGCCGTGTAGTTCTGGGCTGATCCCTCACCTTCCTCATGATCATTGATGCCCCACGAGGTGAGATCTTGCATGGTGCTCCAGACCGAGGGAGATTGACCGTCATCTTGAACTTCTTCCATTTTCTAATAATTGCGCCAACAGTTGTTGCCTTCTCACCAAGCTGCTTGCCTATTGTCCTGTAGCCCATCCCAGCCTTGTGCAGGTCTACAATTTTATCTCTGATGTCCTTACACAGCTCTCTGGTCTTGGCTGTTGTGGAGAGGTTGGAGTCTGTTTGATTGAGTGTGTGGACAGGTGTCTTTTATACAGGTAACGAGTTCAAACAGGTGCAGTTAATACAGGTAATGAGTGGAGAACAGGAGGGCTTCTTAAAGAAAAACTAACAGGTCTGTGAGAGCCGGAATTCTTACTGGTTGGTAGGTGATCAAATACTTATGTCATGCAATAAAATGCTAATTAATTATTTAAAAATCATACAATGTGATTTTCTGGATTTTTGTTTTAGATTCCGTCTCTCACAGTTGAAGTGTACCTATGATAAAAATTACAGACCTCTACATGCTTTGTAAGTAGGAAAACCTGCAAAATCAGCAGTGTATCAAATACTTGTTTTCCCCACTGTATATATATATATATTTTTTTTTTTATGTAATCCCAGGAGGTTTTTTGCCTTTTGGTAGGCCGACATTGCAAATAAGAATTTGTTCTTAACTAAAATATATGACGGAAGGCAAACTTCCGGGTCGCACAGATGTTAAAGCCAGTCAAGAGAAAGGCCCTGCTCAGTCTAATTGGGGAGGCAGACGCACCATGAATAATACATGGTGGCGCTATGCAAATGTTAATCTGATAGCATTACCCCCAAAGCCCCATATAAGGATGTGGAGCGCCCATGTTATTAGATCAAGCCCCAACACACAACATACAAAGCCTTTCAAATTTACACCATGTGACCCAATTTTAAGATCCATGTAAAGTAGGCTAACTACAGGTTTTTAGAAAGTTAATCTCCATTACAAAGGATCACAATTAACTGGAAAAGCATTCAGAATGGTTGAGATAATTGAGGCAAGTCCACCTTCACCTTTGCTCTAACGGTATATAAAGATGTTAGCACACTAGCTAATTGCATCAAGGGACAGTTCTTAGATAAGAGGCATGTATTGAAAGTGGAGTGTACAACTTCGTTCAACTAACATGTCTGCTCGCTCACGCTCTCTCTCTCTCTTTCTCTCTCTCTCTCTCTCACAGACACACACACACACACACACACATACAGGTCAATCCGCTTGAAAATAGAAAAACCAGTGAACTTTAGTCAACTGAAAGGAAGTCCTCTAATGAGAAAAAAAGCTTTGTGAAAAATGTGAAGCAGAACGGAGGAAAGCGAGAGAAGAGAAATGTCTTGAAAATACTCTGCCCGCTAAAGCAGAACCATCCTCAGCTGGAAACAAAGGATGTGCTCTCATGGATAATGGCGAGAACGGAGAGGATCTATTCAATGAAGTTCACGGCACTACAGTCTCTCTTACAGTACCAGGCAGAGGCCAGGCCAGCCAGCTCACCACAGCCAGATCCAGCCAGCTGCAATATACTGTAGATGGGCCTCAACATGTCCTCCGCCTACATAGCTTCACTACACACACACACTTCACAATCAACACCTGGACCTCTGAGTCAGCCACCAGAATAGGCTAAGAGTGGTGTGTGTATGCCTCCACCACATCATGAGTGTTTGTGTGTGTGTGTGTGTGTGTGTGTGTGTGTGTGTGTGTGTGTGTGTGTGTGTGCGCGCGTGCGTGCGTGCGTGCGTGCGTGCGTGCGTGAGAAGCATGTTGATGCCCAGAGGGAGGAGAGGAGCAGTGGAGGAATGGACCCAGGGCAGCGGAAGACAATAGGCAGTAAAAAGCCTTCATTAACACAATTCTATCTGACCTGATTTCCCATTTCCTCTGACCTTAAAGACGCACTATGCAGAAATCACTCTACCATTTCCTGGTTCTGTCCACCAATTTCAGTTTATGTGACAAAACAAGCAAGTATAGTGTAGAGAATCATTGTACCATCTAAACCACTGTTTGAAGATGGTGTACAAAACCGAAAGTAAAAGCCGCAAAAATGAAACTTAGAAATAGTGCACATAGAACATATCTACCGCTTTCAATGAGAATGACAGATCTATAACGCACATTTCTATGTGAAATTGGTTGGTTACATATTAAAGCTTTAAATGCTTTTTTCCCCCACATCCATCTGCAAAGTAATAATTCATTACATTTCCTCCTTTGGGGCTGCAAATGGGTGAAAAATTACATGCAATATTTCTATGTTTTGTTTTGTTTTGTTTTGTTTTATGACTCAGGGCTTTCAGCCTAGCGTGACCAAGCCTATTTAGAGTGTGGTTGAGCATTTCCAAATAAAGATTTGGTTTTCCATGATGGACTCACAAAGGATGCTCTGGTCACTCTGGAGAGTTAACTTCTTGTTGTCTTTAGACAAGACAGAGGTATGGGTCTGGGAACGTCATGTCAACCAAGGAGATATCCAGTTTACCTACAATAATCCTGCCCTGCACTCCATAATTCAGCCCGAACTTGAAAACCCTAAAAGAATATTAAATCAAACACCACACTTTAGTATGAATACTCTTGTTTTGCGAACCAAAACCTGGGTGCAAACAACCACAATCTATAATAACCTACAGATCAGAGGATGGTGGAGGACGTCCTCATTGTAATGGCTGGAATGGAATTAATGGAACCGTATCAAACACATCAAACATATAGAAACCACGTTTGACTTTTTTCCATTTATTCCATTCCATCCATTACAATGAGCATGTCCTCCTATAGCTCATCCCACCAGCGTCCTCGTCTACAGATGCACAACAGGGCGGATGACTAAGAGGCTGTTTATGCACTCTAGGTGAATAATGGGCTGTGTACCATAGACCCTGGAGAGAAGCAGTGTGTGAGGAATCTCTGGTTGTTGGTTGCATAGAAACAGAATCTCATTCTAGTTTTGTTTTTGGTAGTCTAAGCTCCAGCCCTTCCACGTCCTCTCAGCCTCCTGAGCAATGTGTGGAGAGGGCCGCAGAGAATCTGAGACCACACCGGATCAATGGCCAGGTAATTCATGACACCAGACTGGGGCACAGTGGACTGCATCTATCTTCTCCCAGCCCCACCGTCTCCCTCCCTCCTCCCTCACTGGGGTATTTCTCAAAGCAGTGATTTAGATCCTGTCTTAGATCTAGCTCCTTCATCTTCCTTCCCTGGGAAGGCCAGAGACATCATACAGTGAGAGGGCGGGGGAAATCAATGCTTTTATAGTGAGAGTGCCCAGTGTAACAGCAGTACTGAGTGTGTTTTCACCAAATAAAAACGGGGTTTGAGAATACTAAAGGAGAGATGCACGGTTTGAGTTTTACAGATGTAGGATCTTAATTTGATTATCCTGTTGCAGGAGAACTTTCCTGAAATGCAGGAAATTGATTGCAGTGTATTTGAGGTATAAAAAGGCATGATTTTCCCTTACAAAAAATGTATCAACCCCTACAAAAATGTCTATTAATTATAATAATAATATAAATATGATAATACTCACTAACATTTTCTGTTGCTGCATGATTATTTTCCTGCTGTAGCTCAATTAAGATCCTACACCTGTATAATAGCCTATAATGAGTTTAATTATAAACAGATTTGAATGTTTAGACACTGTGGCATAATAGGAAGCATGCCCATTTTGTCCCATAATAGCTTAAATTAATCTGACACGCTTTATTCACACATTGCGGCTGCTTTTAGCACATAGCCTCAAACCAAACTCTGGATGTTGCCTTCTTTATGACCGTGACATCCATTTTCTGCCATTTTCTTTTAGCTTGGGAACACTCATTTCATAACATGATGATTAACCTATTTTTAAAAAAAAAAACACTTTAAGTATCTTATAAAAAAAGAGTCATAAAAAAAAACATGGTAGCAGAACTACTGTATGTACTAGTGACGGGAAGTTTGTCTCTTTTTAATGACTCAGATCTTTAAGACTTGTTCAGTTAAAATAACAAATATTTAGTTTATCTTTCACAGGACCCCCTACCGCTGAAAGATAAACTGAAAACTCAAAATAGTTCTGATTCTACAAGCCTCTTGTTCATATGTCGTTCACCATAAGTGGCTTATTGGAGCTAAACGTTTAAAAGCGTGCTTTGAACGATGTACATTTGTTGATTTGCTAGGCATACAAATAAGACTAGATGTGAACAACTCAATGCAAAATGCATTGATTGACTGCCGTGAGGGTGATAAGCACAATATCGTTCGCAAACTGCATCACCCAAAACGATTTGTTCTTAATTATTTTATTTATAAAAATGTGTTCCTTTATTTAACTAGGCCAAACTGTTATAGACCAATATCCATCCTGCCCTGCCTTTCTAAAGTTTTCGAAAGCCAAGTTAACAAACAGATAACTGACCACTTCGAATCCCACCGTACCTTCTCTGCTATGCAATCTGGTTTCCGAGCTGGTTATGGGTGCACCTCAGCTACGCTCAAGGTACTGAACGATATCATAACCGCCATCGATAAAAGACAGTACTGTGCAGCCGTTTTCATCGACCTGGCCAAGGCTTTCGACTCTGTCAATCACTGCATTCTTATTGGCAGACTCAACAGCCTTGGTTTCTCAAGTGACTGCCTTGCCTGGTTCGCTAACTACTTTGCAGACAGAGTTCAGTGTGTCAAATCGGAGGGCCTATTGTCCGATCCTCTGGCAGTCTCTATGGGGGTGCCACAGGGTTCAATTCTTGGGCCAACCCTTTTCTCTATATACATCAACGATGTCGCTCTCGCTGCTGGTGACTCTCTGATCCATCTCTACGCAGATGACACCATTCTGTATACATCTGGCCCCTCTTTGGATACTGTGTTTACTAACCTTCAATCAAGCTTCAATGCCATACAACACTCCTTCGGTGGCCTCCAACTGCTCTTAAACGCTAGTAAAACTAAGTGCATGCTTTTCTATCGAACGCTGCCAGCACCCGCCCACCGGACTATCATCACTACTCTCGACGGATCCGAATTAGAATATGTGGACACCTACAAATACCTAGGCATCTGGTTAGACTATAAACTCAACTTCCAGACTCACATCAACCATCTCCAATCCAAAATTAAATCCAGAATTGGCTTCCTATTTCGCAACAAAGCCTCCTTCACTCATGCTGCCAAACATGCCCTTGTAAAACTGACTATCCTACCGATCCTTGATTTCGGCAATGTCATTTACAAACTAGCCACTACTGTGACCTGTATGCTCTTGTTGGCTGGCCTTCATTATATATTTGTCGCCAAACCCACTGGCTCCAGGTCATCTATAAGTCTTTATTAGGTAAATCCCCGCCCTATCTCAGCTCACTGGTCACTATAGCAACACCCACCCGTAGCATGCGATCCAGCAGGTATATCTCACTGGTCACCCCCAAAGCCAACACCTCCTTTGGTCGCCATTCCTTCCAGTTCGCTGCTGCCAATGACTGGAACGAATTGCAAAAATCATTGAAGCTAGAGGTTCCTATCTCCCTCAATAACTTTAAGCATCAGTTGTCAAAGCTGCTTATTGATCACTGCACCTGTATATAGCCCTTCTGTAAATAGCCCACACTACTACCTCATCCCCATATTTATTTTTGTTTATTTTCACTAATCTTGCACTCCAGTATCTCTATTTGCACATCATAATTTGCACATCCTTCATTCCTGTGTTAATGATGATAATTATTTAATTTATTTCACCACTATAGTCTATTTATTGTCCTACCTCCTAACCTTACTGCATTTTTGCACTACATTTTGCACTCTGTATATAGATTTTCTATTGTGTTTTTGACTGTTTGTTTAATGTGTAACTCTGTGTTGTTATTTGTCACACTGCTTTGCTTTGTCTTGGCCAGGTCACAGTTGCAAATGAGAACTTGTTCTCAACTGACCTACCTGGTTAAATAAAGGTGAAATAAAAAAATAAAAAAATAGGCAAGTCAGTTAAGAACAAATTCTTATTTACAATGACGGCATACACCGGCCAAACCCGGGCGACGCTGGGCCAACTGTGCTCCACCCTATGGGACTCCCAATCACGGCCGGTTGTGATACAGTCTGGATTCGAACCAGGTTGTCTGTAGTGACACCTCTAGCACTTCAGTTAGAGTTTGTTGAGCAGAGGCTGTGTATGTTTTGGTTCTACAAAGTTGTCTATCATAACGTTCAATAATCAATGAACTGCAATCTTGCTCCATGCAATCAGTTGTCAGTTTTAAACATGTATTTGTATTCACAATGCTGCCTGCAGCATGATCTATTTTGCCTGCGTGCATATATGACAGACATTTGTTGGTCGGAGCACATCTTCGGAGTCAGCAGAGGAGTGCATATTAATCCTACTGTTGAATTCATTGCAGCCAGCAGGTCAAACAAACTAAAATGAACGAGTCACTCAGAAAAACAAATCATGACTCTTGAGTCAGTAAAAAGAGACAGTAAAATAACCTATCGTTCACGAACTGCACATCACTAGTACAGTGCAATCGTAACGTATTCAGACCCCTTTACTTTTTCCACATTTTGTTACGTTACAGCCTTATTCTAAAATAGATTAAATAAAAAAATAAACACACAATACCCCATAATGACAAAGCGAAAAACGTTTTTTGGTGTTGTTTTTTTGCAAAAGTAGAAAAAATCAAAAAAAGAAATACCTTGTTTACATAAGTATTCAGACCCTTTGCTATGAGACTCGAATTTGTGCTCAGGTGCATCCTGTTTTTCCATTTATCATCCTTGAGATGTTTCTACAACTTGATTGGAGTCCACCTGTGGTAAATTCTATTGATTGGACATGATTTGGAAAGGCTAACACCTGTCTGTATAAGGTCCCACAGTTGACAGTGCATCATAGCAAAAACCAAGCCATTAGGTCAAAGGAATTGTCCGTAGAGCTCCAAGACAGGATTGTGTCAAGGCACAGATCTGGCGAAGGGCACCAAAACATTTCTGCAGCATTGAAGGTCCCCAAGAACACAGTGGCCTCCATAATTCTTAAATGGAAGAAGTTTGCAAGCACCAAGACTCCTCCTAGAGCTTGCCACCCGGCCAAACTGAGCAATCAGGGGAGAAGGGCCTTGGTCAGGGAGGTGAAAAAGAATTCGATGGTCACTCTGACAGAGCTCTGTGAAGATGGGAGAACCTTCCAGAAGGACAACCATCTCTGCAGCACTCCACCAATCAGGCCTTTATGTTAGAGTGGCCAGGCGGAAACCACTCCTCAGTAAAAGGCACATGACAGCCCGCTTGGAATTTGCCAAAAGGCACCTAAAGGACTCAGACGATGAGAAACAAGATTGAACTGGTCTGATGAAACCAAGATTGAACTCTTTGGCCTGAATGCCAAGCCTCACATCTGGAGGAAACCTGGCGCCATCCCTACGGTGAAGCATGGTGGTGGCAGCATCATGCTGTGGAGATGTTTGTCAGCGGCAGGGACTGGGAGACTAGTCAGTATCGAGGGAAAGATGACTGGAGCAAAATGCAGAGTGCTCAGGACCTCAGACTTGGGTGAATGTTCACCTTCCAACAGGACAACTACCTTAAGCACAATGCAGGACTGGCTTCGGGACAAGTCTCTCAATGTCCTTGAGTGGCCCAGCCAGAGCCCAGACTTGAACCCGATCGAACATCTCTGGAGAGACCTGAAAATAGCTGTGCAGCGACGCTCCCCATCCAAACTAAAAGAGTCTGAGTGGATCGGCAGAGAAGAACGGGAGAAAGTCATCAAACACAGGTGTGCCAAGCTTATAGCGCCCTACCCACGAAGATTCGAGGCTGTAATCGCTGCCAAAGGTGCTTCACCAAAGTACTGAGTAAAGGGTCTGAATACTTAAGTAAATGTGATATTTCCGGGGGGGGGGGGGGTTATATACATTTGCAAAAAATTCAAAAAACTGTTTTTGCTTTGTCATTATGGGGTATTGTGTGTAGATTGTTGAGGGGGAAAAAACAATTTAATCCGTTTTAGAATAAGGCTGTAACATAATAAAATGTGGAAAAAGTCAAGGGGTCTGAATGCTTTCCGTATGCACTGTATGTACACTAGTTATTTATCTGAGGTAGTGCACCAAGTAATGGGATCACATAACCTAATGGGATCACATAACCTAGAATGTCAACTGTGACCCCCAGGCCAGAAGACAGAATATTAATAGAGTACATAAACACCTAGAGTACATACAGATTTTCAATTAAATCCAGTTCTGGGCTTTGGCTAGGCCAATCAAGGACTTTCACGTTCTTGTTCGGAAGCCATTCCAGCGTGGCTTTGGCTGTATGCTTGGGGTCATTGTCCTGTTGGAACGTAAATCTTGCCCCAGTCTAAGGTCGTTTGCACTTTGAAGCACGTTCTCATCAAGGATTTGCCTGTATTTGGCTCCATTCATTCTTCCCTCTATCCTTACCAGTCTCCCAGTCCCTGCCGCTGAAAAGCATCCCCATAGCATGATGCTGCCACCACCATGCTTCATGGTAGGGATGGTGTTAGACAGGTGATGAGCTGTGCCTGGTTTTCTCCAGACACAGCGCTTTGCATTCAGGCCAAAGAGTAACATTTTTGTCTCATCAGACCGCATAATCTTTTGCCTTATGCTCTCAGATTCTTTCATGTGCCATTTTGCAAACTCCAGGGGTGCTGTCATATGCCTTTTTCTGGCCACTCTCCCATAAAGCCCAGATTGGTGAAGTGGTGTAGAGACTGTTGTCCTTCCGACAAGTTCTCCCATATCAGCCAAAGAACTCTGTAGTTCTGTCAGAGTGGTCATTAGGTTCTTGGTTACCTCCCTGACCAAGGTCCTTCTTGCCCAGTAGCTCAGTTTAGTCGGACAGCCAGCTCTAGGCAGTCTGGGTAGTTCCAGGGGTGCTCTTGGAAACTTTCAACACTCTACCCTTCCCCAGATATACACTAATTGGCCACACCCGGTTCAAGAAAATGGTTCGCTCCAAAGGACAGTGAGTCATGTTGCTGTGGCCTGCTATATAAAGAGGTAGATAGGCATCAAGGTATTCAGTTACTGTTCGATTGAACGTTAGAATGGGCAAAACGAGTGACCTAAGCGACTTTGAGCGTGGTATGATCATCGGTGCCTGCCGGCCTCCTGGGATTTTCACGCACGACAGTGTCTAGGGTTTACTGAGAATATTGCGACAAACAGAAAACATCCAGTCATTGGCAGTCCTGTGGGTGAAAACAGCTCATTGATGAAAGGTTGAATGTGAATGGCAAGAATTGTGCAAGCTAACAGGCTGGCCACAAACAGGCAAATAATGGCGCAGTACAACCGTGGTGTGCAGAATAGCATCTTGGCAACTCATCGGTCCTTGTCACGGATGGGCTATTGCAGTAGACGACCAGGCCGGGTTCCACTCCTATCAGCTAAAAACAAGAAGAGAACATCTCTAGTGGGCACACGATTACCAAAACTGGACAACTGAGTATTGGAAAAACATCACTGGTCCGTCGAATCCCAGTTCCTGTTGCGCCATGCTGAAGGCAGAGTCAGGATTTGCCGTAAGCAGCATGAGTTCATGGTCCCATCCTGTCTGGTGTCAATGGTACAGGCTGATGGCGGTGGTATAATGGTGGGGGGAATGTTTTCCTGGCATAAGTTCCCTTGATACCAATAGACCAATGTTTCCATGCCCAAATAATTCAGGCTGTTCTGGAGGCAAAGGGAGGTCCGACCCGACACTAGATGGGTGTACCTAATAAACGGAGATCTACGGGCAGTTCCTTGGACTTCATGGTATAGTTTATGCTCTGACATGCACTGTCAACTGTGGGACCTTATAGAGACAAGTGTGTTTCTTTCTAAATCATGTCCAAACAATTGAATTGACCACAGGTGGACTCCAATCAAGTTGTAGTACAATCAAAGGAATTTGGATGCACCTGAGCTCAATTTGGAGTGTCATAGTGAAGGGGTGTGAATACTTGTGTAAATTACATATTTCTGTATTTAATTTTCAATACATTTGCAAAAATAATAATTTTGTGTGTATATGGGTGGGGGGAAATCTATTTAATCCATTTAGAACACAACAAAATGTGGAAGGGGGTATGAATACTAAAGGGGTATGAATACTTTCTGAAGTCAGTCCATTTCTGAGATTATTCAAATGCTTTAAGACCATGGGGAGCATACACTATCTAGAACCCTAAAGGGTTCTTCAGCTGTCCATAGGATAACCCTTTTAGATTACATGTAGAACCCTCTGTGGTAAGGGTTCTACATGGAACCCAAAAAAGTTCTACCTGGAACCAAAACAGGTTATTTAAAGGGTTCACCTATGGTGACAGCCAAAGAACCCTTTTAGGTTCTAGATAGCACATTTTTTCTATGAGTGTAGGTCACCCAAGATTCATCCCATTGGACTCATCATACCTGAAATAAAACCTATAACATCTCTTTCTGAATGAATTTCTAAATCATAACCTTATCTATGAAACAGCATGGAAATATACTGATAATCACATAAAATAACTGTATTAAAGCCTTTGAGGGGGGTTATGGCGTCGTTGGCTTGGGGTGTATAGGAATATATGGGAGTACAGCTGGTGTGATTTCTGAGATGACCTGGGAGTTGACTAATGCTATTAACATGGATAACAGCCTCTTAATTACCCATCAGCCACTGGGGGCTTTAATCAGCCCTCTCCCTGCCTGCCTACCCTCCTTGTCTCTACCAGAGTAAACAATAATTCAATCAGTCAGCCAGCTATTCAGCCAGCTCAGCTACACTATACACCAAACAGGCAATTTATAGAAGAAATTATGTGATGGTTATGATCTATCGTGAGAAACAATTACATTATAATCTACTGAGATACGTAAAAACAGCTGTGGATATATTACCCATTTTATGTGAATGTATTGCCTTATATAGGGTGTCTACCCCCTCTGCCCACTGTGGGTGAAAACACGCTTTGGTGATGAAATTTCACTTCCTCATGTTATAAAATCTATTTTATCAAGACAAATAGGATTTTTCATGTTCTGAATCATTCAGTGGGGTATTTCTCTAACATATCATTAACATTATATCCAAAAACTCAGATTTCGTAACCTAATACATCCGATAATAAGAAGCGAGCTCTGTTGACAGAGAGGTGCCGCTTTCTGGCAGCGGCTTTTGCGGATTTTACATGTTGTGGTGGTTGTCTGCAAAGTTGTTTCCACAGGGGGCAAAAAGCAAAATTAACATCACACAAGCTAAACTCAAATAAAAAGTTTGCAGTATGCAGAGCGCTCTGTTCACAGAGATACGCTTGATTTTCTGAGAAATCTTTCAAAACTTACATTAATATGAAAAAGCATTTACAAAAATATGAAAATACTACGTCATGTCTCAACATATCTATGTTACCTTTACATTGTTTTAAGAAAGATGACGAGTTCAATGGTGAGCTTTAATTCTTACACAGCATCCAGCCTGTCAGTTTGTTTTAATTCTTACACAGCATCCAGCCTGTCAGTTTGTTTTAATTCTTACACAGCATCCAGCCTGTCAGTTTGTTTTAATTCTTACACAGCATCCAGCCTGTCAGTTTGTTTTAATTCTTACACAGCATCCAGCCTGTCAGTTTGTTTTAATTCTTACACAGCATCCAGCCTGTCAGTTTGTTTTAATTCTTACACAGCATCCAGCCTGTCAGTTTGTTTTAATTCTTTCACAGCATCCAGCCTAGCTGACCCAATGCTATTTCTGAGATTTTTTACTACTTTTTTTCAAATCAAATCAAAATTTATTTGTCACATGCTTCAAATCAAATCAAATTCTATTGGTCACATACACACATTTTGCAGATGTTATTGCGGTGCAGTAGTATCTAACAATTCACAACAATACACTCAAATCTAAAAGTAAAAGAATGGAATTAAGAAATACATAAATATCAGGACGAGCAATGTCGGAGAGGCATTGACTAAAATACAATAGAATACAGGATATACATACAGTATGAAATGAGTAAAGCAGTATATAAACAATATTAAAGTGACTAGTGTTCCATTATTATTATCAATGTAAATAGCCACCCGGACTATGAACATTGACAGCCCCCGCCCACCCCCCCATTTGTCTATTATCTATGCATAGTCACTATACTCCTACCTACATGTAAAAATTACCTAGACTAACCTGTACCCCTGCACATTGACTCTGTATCTGCACCCCCTGTATATTGCCTTGTTATTGTTACTTTTTTAAAATGTTATTATTTACTTTATTTATAGATTTTCAGATTTTCAAAAAACACCAACCCCAGATTGACAGATTGGCACTCGCTGGACTCTGGTAGCATCTCAAACACTTGGGATCAACATTTGGGTATATTTTTGCCAATCTGTCATTTGAGTAATGGAGACGATGCAAACCTTTAAACTGAATGAGCCCATGCCTTATGCAAAATGATGAAGTGTGGATACGCTCAATACTTTGTTGCCATATATCATCGGGTAGCTCGCCACACATGTCTTGCTCCCATGCAGAGTTCATATTTGCCAAGAAAGTTGGTTTAATGTTCTGTATTATGTAGTATAATCTGTACCTTTCAGATATGGGTTAAGATCTAAGCACCTCTTGACTGGACACTTATTGGGCTCGAGTGGAAATGAAGGGAAATGTTTTTTGGCAAAGTTGCGAGTTTGCAGGTATCAAAAAAAAGTGGGTATTGGGAATATTATGGTCAACCCTCAGAGTGTCGAATGAGACAAATGTGTATTCAACAAATAGGTCACAAAAAAACACCAGACCGTTCATTTGCCAGTACTAGAATGCTGTGACAATCTGTGACATTATTAGATGTTAATGGAGAGAAGCCACTTGCTTGTTTAAGGCTAAAGTGACCTGACAGTAACTCCATGATGACCCAAGTTAGACCATCCTTGTTTTCAAATGTAGAAACCCAGTAAACACATTGAGATATACACTACCATTCAAAAGTTTTGGGTAACTTACAAATGTCCTTGTTTTTGAAAGAAAAGCATATTTTTTGTCCATTAAAATAACATCAAATTGATAAGACATTGTTATTGTTGTAAATGACTATTGTAGCTGGAAACGGCTGATTTTTTATGGAATATCTACATAGGTGTACAGATGCCCATTATCAGCAACCATCACTGTATTCCAATGGCACGTTGTGTTAGCTAATCCAAGTTGATCATTTTAAAAGGCTAATCGATCATTAGAAAACCATTTTGCAATTATGTTAGCACAGCTGAAAACTGTTGTGCTGATTAAAGAAGCAATAAAATGGCCTTCGTTAGACTAGTTGAGTATCTGGAACATCAGCATTTCTCCTATACAGCTGCATTTTTATGGAATGGTCTGCCTATCCATGTGAGAGACGCAGACTCGGTCTCGACCTTTAAGTCTTTACTGAAGACTCATCTCTTCAGTAGGTCCTATGATTGAGTGTAGTCTGGCCCAGGGGTGCAAGGATGAACGGCAAGGCACTGGAGCAACGAACCACCCTTGCTGTCTCTGCCTGGCCGGTTCCCGTCTCTCCATTGGGATTCTCTGCCTCTGACCCTATTACGGGGGCTGAGTCACTGGCTTACTGGTGCTTTCCATGCCATCACTAGGAGGGGTGGGTCACTTCCTGTCCGGTTTGTCACCCCCTCGGGCTTGTGCAGTGGGCTATACTCAGCCTTGTCTCAGGGTAGTAAGTTGGTGGTTGTTGATATCCCTCTTTTGGTGTGGGGGCTGTTCTTTGGCAGAGTGGGTGGGGTTATATCCTGCCTGGTTGGCCCTGTCCGGGGGTATTGTCGGGGGTATTGTCGGAAGGGGCCACAGTGTCTTCTGACCCGCCGTCTCATCCTCCAGTATCTATGCTGCAATAGTCTATGTGCCGGGGGGCTAGGGTCAGTTTGTTAAATCTGATGTTATTATCCAGTGTCTTGTGTGAATTTAAGTATGCTCTCTCTAATTATCTCTCTCTCCCACTCTACCTCCCCTCTCGGAGGACCTGAGCCTTAGGACCATGCTTCAGGACTACCTGCCCTGATGACTCCTAGCTCCCCAGTCCACCTGGTTGTGCTGCTGCACCGGTTTCAACTCTTCTGCCTGCGGTTATGGAACCCTGACCTGTTCACTGGACGTGCCACCTTTTTGCCTTTCTAGGGAGTTCTTCCAAACCACCGTGCATCTACATCTGCATTGCTTGCTGTTTGGGGTTTTAGGCTGGGTTTCTGTATAGCACTTTGTGACATCGGCTTATGTAAAAAGGGCTTTATAAATACATTTGATTTGATGATTTGATTTGATTTGTGGGTTCGATTACAGGCTCAAAATGTCCAGAAACAAAGATCTTTCTTCTGAAACTCGTCAGTCTATTCTTGTTCTGAGAAATTAAGGCTATTCCATGCGAGATATTGCCAAGAAACTGAAGATCTCGTACAACGCTGTGTACTACTCCCTTCACAGAACAGCGCAAACTGGCTCTAACCAACATAGAAAGAGGAGTGTGAGGCCCCGGTGCACAACTGAGCAAGAGGACAAGTACATTAGAGTGTCTAGTTTGAGAAATAGATGCCTCACAAGTACTCAACTGGCAGCTTCAGTAAATAGTACCCGCAACAGTGAAGTGGTGACTATGGGATGCTGGCCTTCTAGGTAGAGTTGCAAAGAAAAAGCCAGGTTAGGTTTAACTTATAACCAGAGAATGACCCAAAACCTTGTAGAATGTCCAAGAGATATATATAGACTCCACAGGGTTAGATATGTATGAAAGAAGATCGTCTGCATATAAGGACACCTTGTGAGTTATGCAACCCCTTAGTATTCCCTTAATCCACTCCTCCACCCGCAGGGCGATAGCAAGAGGCGCCTCAATAGCCTTATCAAATAGGAAGGGGGATAAACAGCAACCCTGCCTGGTCCCCATGTGGAGAGGGAAGTAGCTGGAGGTAACATTGTTGTGTGCACAGTACAACATCTTAAACCAGGAAAGGAATGACGGGCCAAACCCAAATCTCTCTGGTATTGTAAATATACAGTGGGGAGAACAAGTATTTGATACACTGCCGATTTTGCAGGTTTTCCTACTTACAAAGCATGTAGAAGTCTGTAATTTTTATCATAGGTACTCTTCAACTGTGAGTGACGGAATCTAAAACAAAAATCCAGAAAATCACATTGTATGATTTTTAAGTAATTAATTTGCATTTTATTGCATGACATAAGTATTTGATACATCAGAAAAGCAGAACTTAATATTTGGTACAGAAACCTTTGTTTGCAATTACAGAGATCATATGTTTCCTGTAGTTCTTGACCAGGTTTGCACACACTGCAGCACGGATTTTGGCCCACTCCTCCATAAAGATCCTTCAGGTTTCGGGGCTGTCGCTGGGCAATACGGACTTTCAGCTCCCTCCAAAGATTTTCTATTGGGTTCAGGTCTGGAGACTGGCTAGGCCACTCCAGGACCTTGAGATGCTTCTTACGCAGCCACTCCTTAGTTGCCCTGGCTGTGTGTTTGGGGTCGTTGTCATGCTGGAAGACCCAGCCACGACCCATCTTCAATGCTCTTACTGAGGGAAGGAGGTTGATGGCCAAGATCTCGCGATACATGGCCCCATCCATCCTCCCCTCAATACGGTGCAGTCGTCCTGTCCTCTTTGCAGAAAAGCATCCCCAAAGAATGATGTTTCCACCTCCATGCTTCACGGTTGGGATGGTGTTCTTGGGGTTGTACTCATCCTTCTTCTTCCTCCAAACACGGCGAGTGGAGTTTAGACCAAAAAGCTCTATTTTTGTCTCATCAGACAACATGACCTTCTCCCATTCCTCCTCTGGATCATCCAGATAGTCATTGGCAAACTTCAGACGGGCCTGGACATGCGCTGGCTTGAGCAGGGGGACCTTGCGTGCGCTGCAGGATTTTAATCCATGACGGCGTAGTGTGTTACTAATGGTTTTCTTTGAGACTGTGGTCCCAGCTCTCTTCAGGTCATTGACCTGGTCCTGCCCTGTAGTTCTGGGATGATCCCTCACCTTCCTCATGATCATTGATGCCCCACGAGGTGAGATCTTGCATGGTGCCCCAGACCGAGGGAGATTGACCGTCATCTTGAACTTCTTCCATTTTCTAATAATTGCGCCAACAGTTGTTGCCTTCTCACCAAACTGCTTGCCTATTGTCCTGTAGCCCATCCCAGCCTTGTGCAGGTCTACAATTTTATCCCTGATGTCCTTACACAGCTCTCTGGTCTTGGCTGTTGTGGAGAGGTTGGAGTCTGTTTGATTGAGTGTGTGGACAGGTGTCTTTTATACAGGTAACGAGTTCAAACAGGTGCAGTTAATACAGGTAATGAGTGGAGAACAGGAGGGCTTCTTAAAGAAAAACTAACAGGTCTGTGAGAGCCGGAATTCTTACTGGTTGGTAGGTGATCAAATACTTATGTCATGCAATAAAATGCTAATTAATTATTTAAAAATCATACAATGTGATTTTCTGGATTTTTGTTTTAGATTCCGTCTCTCACAGTTGAAGTGTACCTATGATAAAAATGACAGACCTCTACATGCTTTGTAAGTAGGGAAACCTGCAAAATCGGCAGTGTATCAAATACTTGTTCTCCCCACTGTATATTCCCACAACCCGGTCGAAAGCCTTTTCTGCATCAAGAGAGATGACAACCTCTGGATGTTGAGTTGAGTTGGGCAGAATAAAGAAAATTAAATAGCCGATGCATATTATAGAAAGATTGCGTACCTGAGATAAATCTGGTTTGGTCAGAGTTAATTATATTAGCCATCACTGTCTCTTAACGACACGAGAAGACCTTAGAGAGAATTTTATAAAAGTAGTAGTGGGTCAAGTTGCCAAGCGCGGATATCTAGCTGAACATGGCTATGGTCTGAGATAACAATGCTGTGATATTGGCTATTGGTTACAAAAGGAAGAATTTATTTGTCCAGCAGGAAAAAGTCAATCCTAGAGTATGAGCGGTGGACTGGAGAAAAAAAGGAGTACTGTTTAGCAGTGGGATTTGCTCCTCCTCCATGGAACAGACAAATTATAGGATTCTAGAAATGAGTTGATTACTGCGCCTGATTTTGAAATGACATTGTTGTGCTTCGGTCTGGATCTGTCTAGACTTGGATGCAATACACAATTAAAATCTCCGCCCAACATCAAATGATGAGAGTTAAGGTCGGGAAGTGTTGCGATGAGGTCAAAGAAAATTGAGCGTCATCCCAACTAGGACCATAGAGGTTAGCTAGAATAACCTGTGTGCTAAACAATTTCCCCATCACTATAATATATAATATATCACAGCATGTGACGTCATCCACTCTGTAATCGCAAGGTTACAGACAGAGCATCCCAGTGCTTTCTTTGCCATTTCGGGGGATTTTAACCATGCATCTCTCTCTTCAACGCTGCCCACGTTCAAACAGTTCGTGAAGTGCCCAACCAGGAATAATAAAACTCTGGACTTGATATATGCTAATGTGAAGGATGCATACAACTCCACTGCACTCCCTCCCCTCGGTAGATCGGATCACAACCTTGTCCACCTCACTCAACTCTACAGGCCTATGGTTCAATAGCAGCCTGCGACCACCAGGACCATTAGGAGATGGTCCCCGGAGGCGAATGAGGCCCTACAGGACTGCTTTGAAACAACAGACTGGGATGTGCTCTGTGAGGCTCATGGGGAGGACATCGATGGACTTACTGACTGCATAACAGACTATATAATTTTTTGTGTAGACAACACTGTACCCACCAGGAAGGTACGCTGTTTCCCAAACAATA
Organism: Thymallus thymallus; assembly: GCA_023634145.1. Lineage (NCBI taxonomy): Eukaryota > Metazoa > Chordata > Actinopteri > Salmoniformes > Salmonidae > Thymallus > Thymallus thymallus. The sequence goes on from CM042404.1 coordinate 14,214,032, forward strand.
AACCCTGGGTCACCAGCGACCTGAAGGCCCTGTTGAATGAGAAGAAGAGGGCCTTCAAGGAGAGGGACAAGGACAAATTGAAATGCGTCCAGAGGGAGCTGAAGATGCGGATTGCTGAGGGGAAGAGAGGGTATAAGGAGAAGATGGAGGACAAGCTGAGGAAGAGCCAGGTGAGAGAGGTGTGGAAGGGTATGAGAAATATCACTGGCTTCAAAAAGTCAAACAGTGGGCAGACGGAGGGGACCCAGGACAGAGCCAATGAGCTGAACCAATTTTTTAACAGGTTTGATACTGGCCCTGTCCACCTCCCTTCCAGCTCCCCAGACCACACACCCTCACGGCTGTCCCACCCACACTTTGCTCACAACACCTCTGCTGAGACAATCAGTGACCCCTCCTCCACCGCTGCTCCCCCTGGACTGATCCTCAACACCCCCCTTCCCCCCACCTCCCCACCGGGGCTGGCTTTCACCACCAACCAAGTGAAGAGAGAGCTGGAGAGACTACATCAGTGGAAAGCGGCGGGCCATGATGGCATCAGCCCAAGGGTGCTTAGGGTCTGTGCTGACCAACTGTGTGGAATACTCCAGCATCACTTCAACCTAGAAAGGGTCCCTGTGCTGTGGAAAACATCCTGCCTCGTCCCAGTGCCCAAGAAGGCACACCCCACTGTCCTGAATTACTTCAGACCTGTAGCGCTAACATCCCACATCATAAAGACCCTGGAAAGGTTAGTCCTCGCTCACCTCAGACCCCTGGTGTGTACATCACTGGACCCCCTGCAGTTTGCATACCAGCGCAACATCGGGGTGGATGATGCAATCATCTACCTTCTGCAGAGGGTCTACTCTCACCTGGACAACGCAGGTTGCACTGTGAGGGTTATGTTTTTTTACTTCTCCAGTGCCTTCAATACCATTCAGCCCCTGCTACTGGGTGAAAAGATGAGGAGGATGAAAGTGGAAGCACCCTTAGTCTCCTGGGTCACGGACTACCTGACCGGTAGGCCACAATTTGTGCGACTACAGAGCTGTGTGTCAGAACGGGCAGTGAGCAACACAGAGGCCCGCAGTGAACGGTCCTGTCCCCCTTCCTGTTCACCCTCTACACCTCATAACTCTGAAACATGCCACCTACAGAAGTTCTCGCATGACTCCGCAATTGTAAGGTGCATCAGGGGTGGGCAGGAGGAGGAGTACAGGAGCACAATCAGTGACTTTGTGTTGTGGTGTGAGCAGAACCACCTTCAGCTCAACATCAGCAAAACAAAGGAGATGGTGGTGGACTTCAGGAGAACCAAGGCAAAACTGACTGCAGTCCCTATACAGAGGATGGATGTGGAAATGGTTTGGTCATACAAGTTCCTGGGAGTCCATATGGACAACAGGCTGGAATGGGCTGGTAACACCGGGGCCCTGTACAAAAAGGGCCAGAGCCGACTCTAATTTCTGAGGAGGCTCAGGTCCTTCAACGTGTGCAGTAAACTACTGCATACCTTCTACCAGTCTGTGGTGTGCTGGGGAGCAAACAATAAAGCCGGTGATGCTTCTCGGGTAAATAAGCTGATCAGGAAGGCTAGCCTTGTCCTGGGGATGAGCCTTGACACTCTAGAGGAGGTGGCGGAGAGACGGATCCTGGCCAAACTGCTGGCCATCATGGACGTCACCCACCCTCTGCACGCCATGGTTATGACGCAGAGGAGCACCTTCAGTCACAGACTGAACCCACCACGGTGTGCCAGAGAGCGCTACATGAGGTCCTTCCTGCCGGCGGCTATTAGACTATATAATGTCTCACCGGGGTGCCGTGCCGTCGGCAACATAGATCTGGAACTGTTGGGGTGCTAGGACCTAGTTTAACAATTATGCATCCATCCGTGAGTAACTCTGGTCCGTCATCACTCATTCACTCAGGACCTATTTATTCATGCAGGTCTGTATATACATACTCCTGTACAGTTGTTTATCATATCACATGCAATATTGCTAGTAATTCTTGGACCTAACTTAAGTAGGCATTCACTCAGGAATGCATATTAGTATCCTGTCAGTTGCACCTTTTCTGATTGTTTTTAGTATATGGAATGTGCAATACGTGCAGTTGTCTGTAATTAAACCCTGCGCACTAAGGACTGTATTTTAAGGGAATTACTATTATTACCCCAAATTATATCATACACACATTTAGCTATTTAAGTATCTCTTCCTGTCATTTACCTGTACAGTTTGTGTAACCATGCAAGTATTCACTTATCTGTAAATATAACTGTATATTTACCTGTACAGCTAATTTAACCATGCAAAATATTCACTTACCTGTTCATTTAGCCAGTCTGTCTATTAAGTTAACTATTATTACCCTCACTCATATCATATGCATTTTTAGCTACTGAAGTATTTCTCTGCCATCGACCTGTATAGTATAGTTAACCATCCAACATCCACCAATGTATAGTGTACATATTCAGCCAACCACCCATACTATGCAATGTCTTTTTATAGCTTTTTTTTGCACTCCAGATATCTTGTATTTCTATACTTTTTCATACTGCCGCTCTATGTATCATGTACCGTGTATCTGTCTCTTGTGTACTTTCGTTGGCATTTTGCACCTGCCCTGTGTTTTGTTGTTATAGCTGCTTAACAAAGAAATGTCCCCCTCAGGGATAAATAAAGTATCTATCTATCTATCTATCTATCTATCTATCTATCTATCTAATGTATCTTATGCAATGTGCATATTTGAAGGATAGTAGAACAATATATAAAAAAGGAGGTAAAGGTAAACAGCCTGCGATCCCGTACCAGCCGCCACCAAGCACCAGGGCGAACCAACCAGTCAAATAGTAAAGAATAATGCATGTGGTCCTTTAGGAGTATATACGTGTAGGTATTAAACATCCTCACAGTATGCTAGTGGGGTGTCCTATTAAGGCATTGAAAGACAGCTTCGTGGCTCCAAAAAGTATGATCGTTGTCCCCATGCGCAGTTGCAAACCGTAGTCTGGCTATTTTATGGCGGTTTTGGAGCAGTAGCTTCTTCCTTGCTGAGCGGCCTTTTAGGTTATGTTGATATAGGACTCGTTTTACTGTGGATAAAGATACTTTTGTACCGGTTTCCTCCAGCATCTTCACAGCCGGTGAAGCCGGTGATGCTTCTCGGGTAAATAAGCTGATCAGGAAGGCTAGCTCTGTCCTGGGGATGAGCCTTGACACTCTAGAGGAGGTGGCGGAGAGACGGATCCTGGCCAAACTGCTGGCCATCATGGACAACGTCACCCACCCTCTGCACGCTATGGTTATGACGCAGAGGAGCACTTTCAGTCACAGACTGATCCCACCACGGTGTGCCAGAGAGCGCTACAGGAGTTCCTTCCTGCCGGCGGCTATGAGACTATATAATGCCTCACCGGGGTGCCGTGCCGTCGGCAACATAGATCTGGAACTGTTGGGGTGCTAGGACCTAGTTTAACAATTATGCATCCATCCGTGAGTAACTCTGGTCCGTCAGCACTCATCCACTCAGGACCTATTTATTCATACAGGTCTGTATATACATACTCATGTACAGTTGTTATATTATATCACATGCAATATTGTAAGTAATTATTGGACGTAGGCATTCACTCAGGAATGCATATTAGTATCCTGCCAGTTGCACCTTTTCTCATTGCTTTTAGTATATCGAATGTGCAATAAGTGCAGTTGTCTGTAATTAAACCCTGCGCACTAAGGACTGTATTTTAAGGGAATTACTATTATTACCCCAAATGATATCATACACACATTTAGCTATTAAAGTATCTCTTCCTGTCATTTACCTGTACAGTTTGTGTAAACATGCAAGTATTCACTTATCTGTATAACTGTATACCTAACTGTACAGCTAATTTAACCATGCAAAATTTTCACTTACCTGTTCATTTACCCAGTCTGTCTATTAAGTAAACTATTATTACCCTCGCTCATATCATACGCATTTTTAGCTACTGAAGTATTTCTCTGCCATCGACCTGTATAGTATAGTTAACCATCCAACATCCACCAATGTATAGTGTACATATTCAGCCAACCACTCATACTATGCAATGTCCTCTTATAGCTTTTTTTTGCACTCCAGATATCTTGTATTTCTATACTTTTTCATACTACCGCCCTATGTATCATGTACCGTGTATCTGTCTTTTGTGTACTTTCGTTGTGGCATTTTGCACCTGCCCTGTGTTTTTTTGTTGTAGCTGCTTGACAATGACATTTCCCCCCCGGGGGATCAATAAAGTACCTATCTATCTATCTATCTATCTATCTATCAAAGTACGTTCATCTCTAGGAGACAGAACATGTCTACTTCCTGAGCAGTATGACGGCTGCGTGATCCCATGGTGTTTATACTTGCGTACTATTGTTTGTGGTACCTTCAGGCGTTTGGAAATTGCTCCCAAGGATGAACCAGACTTGTGGAGATCTACAATTTTTTTTCCTGAGCACTGAGTTTGAAGATAGGCCTTGAAATACATCCACAGGTACACCTCCAACTGACTCAAATGATGTCAATTAGCCTATCAGTAGCTTCTAAAGCCATGACATAATTTTATGGAATTTTCCAAGCTGTTTAAAGGCACAGTCAACTTAGTGTTTGTGAACTTCTGACCCACTGGAATTGTGATATAGTGAATTATAAGTGAAATAATCTGTCTGTAAACAATTGTTGGAAGAATTACTTGTGTCATGCACAAAGTAGATGTCCTAACCGACTATAGTTTGTTAACATGAAATCTGTGGAGTAGATGAAAAATGAGTTTTAATGACTACAACCTAAGTGTATGTAAACTTCTGACTTCAACTGTCCCATCATTGTTCATAATGTTGAGTTACTGGATAAATATTTTTTGGCAGCAGGGTGAAGGCATGTTTCTAATAAAATGATGAGTTCACTTGTTGGCCCTTAGCCCTAGTCGCGTTAGAATGGCTAGTGCAAGGTCAGAGTATTAGCCGGATACAATGGCTAGTTAGTCGTATGTCGCCTGTCCTCCTGTGGCTGTGGGTGCGCAACAATGTACTCTTTGGCCTTGGTTGGGTCTGAGAATGTCTTCTACTTATCAATGGGAGTAGTAATCTTCAGTACAGCTGGATAAAGAGATAAAGAATGCCAAACTTGGTGTCCAGACAGCGATGTAGGAGCCTCTCACCTCGTTGAAAGATGACCTCTTCTTCATGAATGCCGCCGTGTAGTCCGGGTAAATGCAAATCATCTGGCCATCGTGGGTGATGGGAGCCACTCGCGATGCCTTACGGAAGACATCTTCCTTCTCTTAAAGGTAGTGGATGTTTGACTACGATTGGTCTGGGCGGATCCCAGTTCTTCGGTGCGGACTGTAGGCTTTGGTGCGCACGGTCAAGAGTAGGGGCGTAATCGAGGCCTAGAATTTCCTGTAGCAGTTTAGCTATGGACAGGGTAGGTCGCATTCCACCTGTGTTCTCGAGTCCCTCTCTCACGCCAAAAATGTGACCGTTCCCCCCAGCACTCTCTGTTCTCAAGGTCTTTGACTTTGGAAGTGAGTTTGACGACATCTGATGATAACCGAGTGACTTGCTCTTCCAGTGTCACCACTCTGTCGGAGTAAGTATTTGCCCCATCTTCCAGGCTATTCAGACGGGTGTCATGTTTCGCCAAGTATTCTTTGACAGAGTCGATCTTTGTGTTGACCTGGGTGGCGAGATTAGCTATTTGTGCGGACAGGTCAGTTGATAGTGACTCCACCTTAGCCAGCACAGTCTGTTCAGACTTAATGATAGCCGCCATTACCCTGGCTAGGTCGGGGGGATCAGAGTCCGTGTCTGATGAGCCCGAGGATTTAGTAGAGCCCTGCTCCTTCATGACTCACGGCCGTTGTTGTTTTGACATTTTACGAAGAAAAGGGAAAAATTTTGAAAACAAAATAGCCAGATTAGTAAATTGGGTTTGATTCCAAATTAAATGTTACAAGATTAACACGGTAGGGGAGGTGTTGGTCAAGTATTAATAATAAATTGTTTGCCCTGGACAGGAACAGAGAAAAATGCATCAAGGTAATCCGTCTGGCCCAGTGGTCTTACTCACATTGGCTACAGGAGAGCAAAATTACACAGTTGTCTGGAACTGCTGGTGCTCTCATGCATGATTTAGTGTTGCTTGTCTCGAAGCGAGCATAGAAGGCATTTAGCTCGTCTGGTAGGCTCGTGTCACTGGGCAGCTCGTGGCTGGGTTTCCCTTTGTAATGTGTGATACATCCGAAGAGCTTCAGAGCCGTCGTAGTACGATTTTGTATTAGTTCTGTATTGATGCGTTTCCTCTTTGATGGCTCGTCAGAGGTCGTAGCGGGATTTCTTATAAGCGTCTGGATTAGTGTCCCGCTTCTTTTAAAGCGGTAGCTCTAGCCTTTAGCTCAGTGCGGATTTTGTCTGTAATCCATGGCTTTTGATTGGGATATGCACGTAGGTCACTGTGGGAACGACATCTTTGATGCACTTATTAATGAAGCCAGTGACTGATGTGATAAACATCTCTGGCCTCCATTGATTTAATCATCTTAATCTTGGCCATGCTACAAGGGTAAAAACTCCAATAACCTTTGAACAGATTATGATAGAGACATTAGGTTTGGACTATTGGTTTTCTACACAATTACTATTTTACCCATAATTATTTTACCTATTGGTCAAAATATTTGTTTTTTATTGGCCAACCGACCTGAGCAAGAGCTGAAGGGTCATCACACTGATTCATCGCTAGTTGGAATCTTAACTTGTTTAGAGCTGACTTTTAAAAAATGTGACTTTTGGTTGAGGAGTTTGATTTTATGTTCGGGTGTCCCTACTGCTGGCCAGCTTTGACTTCTTGTTGTGCAGTGGGAAAGTTGCCTAAGTAAACATGTTTATCAACACTTTCACGACCCAGGATATTGTGTCAACTGTCTCATCACGTTGCGTCTCAGGTCTAAAAGAACACTTATTTTTCTGTCCATGCTTCACATTCCTTGGTGGGGGCTGACAACACTGTACAAGGAGCACACTTCCTGTTTACACTTCCCTGACAATTATATCGGAATGCTTTTTGGCACTGTCCCTCTGAATTAATGACTGTTGAGTGTTGAATGTGTGTGAGTGTGTTTGGGGGTGTTGTCTGTCTGTACATTTTTAGACACCTCTTGTCATGGCATGCGTTATATCCGCTCGCAGTTTATCACTCTCACATAATTTGAAGAAACAGTTATAAATTATCCACACTTGTCTGTGTGGTATCATAGGCACCTCCCAAGGATAATTGAATTAACTTCTCAGATATCTATGACATCGCCACCCCTCTTGTAATATCAAAGAGACCCGGGGAGACTACAGCAATGTCTGCTGTACCAAAGAAGAGATAGCAGCAAGAGGCTTATCTCTCTTATCTGAGTGAAAAAGACAGAGAGAAAGGCAGAGAGAAAGAGACGGCGAGACAGAGTGAGAGACGGAGAGAGAGAGCTTTGTCAGGCGTATATGGCGGTGAACAAGATCTCTGCAGGATCAAACGTGCAGTCTCTGCCAGTGAACCTCCACAAGGGGAGCAGGGAGGGGAGGGAGGGAGGGAGAAGCATCAGAGAGATGGGCCCGAGCCAGGAAGAGCTGGGGCTTTTATCAGCCAGCCACCCAGCACCTGGTGCCAGTCCAGCTCTCCACTGCTCAGCCTGAGAAAGGCCACATGAAGGCACCTCTGTAGAGATCACAGTCCCAGTCAGTCAGTAAGGCTTTTATGTGAGGGTTCATTTAAGATTCCCGTTTCCCCTTGAAGTGCATGCTAAAGTTTATCAGACTTAGGCATACAAGGTGCGGGACATCGGCATTCTTATTATCGGATCAGAGACTAAACTCTGCCACCAGAAAGCATTGCAGGCATTCCCCACCACATAAAGAATTAATCAAGTTGGTTTTCAACATAAGTCTGGGTTGGTTTTCAAACACAGTCTAATGGCCAGAACAGAGCTTGGTTTTCAGTGAGAAGGGAATGGACCTGCTACAGTGAGACCATCCTAACAGGCTAAGGTGTATGGCTTAGACAGAGGTAGGTTAGTTCACTTCTCGTTCCACTCATATCAGCTGGCCACTGGCTTCAGCATCTTTCTCAATAGAGGAAGTAAAAAAGCTGCTATTCTGGATTTAGCCTACTTTCCAACATGCCCATTTGTTTCAAAGCAGATGGCAAAAAAAGAGTGTGGATGGGGCGGGGGGGGGGGGGGGGGGTTGGGTGGTACACTGGGACTAAGCCGCTTAACAAATGAGAGCTAACGGGCGGGAATAGGAACAAGCTCCAGAGAACGGGAGAAAATGTGGGAATGGGAGAGAAAAAAAGGCAAAACACGACATAAGCTGCCATGGGGAATGAGATATTAGTTGTGTTAATATCATATTGTGAGGTCCCTGGCAATTCCTAGCCCTAGAAATTAGGTATTGTTAGTGGATAGTCCAGCCAGGTCATCAGTGTGGTATTGTTAGTGGATGGTCCGTCCGGGTCATCAGTGTGGTATTGTTAGTGGATGGTCCAGCCGGGTCATCAGTGTGATATTGTTAGTGGATCATCCAGCCAGGTCATCAGTTTGATATTTTTAGTGGATGGTCCAGCCAGGTCATCAGTGTGGTATTGTTAGGGGATGGTCCAGCCAGGTCATCAGTGTGATATTGTTAGTGGATGGTCCAGCCGGGTCATCAGTGTGATATTGTTAGTGGATAGTCCAGCCGGGTCATCAGTGTGATATTGTTAGTGGATCGTCCAGCCAGGTCATCAGTGTGGTATTGTTAGTGGATGGTCCAGCCAGGTCATCAGTGTGATATTGTTAGTGGATAGTCCAGCCGGGTCATCAGTTTGATATTGTTAGTGGATGGTCCAGCCAGGTCATCAGTGTGATATTGTTAGTGGATCGTCCAGCCAGGTCATCAGTGTGATATTGTTAGTGGATGGTCCAGCCAGGTCATCAGTGTGATATTGTTAGTGGATGGTCCAGCCGGGTCATCAGTGTGAGTGGGTGGGTGGTCGTCGGAATGTGAAGCATCCCTCCTGGTTTTCAACATTCTGCCCAACTCATATGGCAACAGAGTTCTACTCGAAACACAGAGGCAGGGATAGATTGAAGGGCCTCAGGAAAAATCTCTGCATATACACATGAGAGACTTGTCAATCAAATCCCCGATTATGTGAATGCAATATGTCCTGAGGGAATTCATTATTATCCTAAACAATATTAATACCTATATAATATAATAGCAATACTTATGCAATTCTTATTAATTCAAAGTAAAGTGTAAGACTCAGCTGTATCTAAATATAACACAATTACTGCAGAGCATGAGTTTGTCAAGTCCTTTCAAAAACAGCTTGTCCTGAAGGACGATGATTAATTATATAATCAGTCATCATCATCATGACCAGTGTCCTTAAAGTATGTTTACGACCTGTTACCACTGGGCTGAACAGGTTTTATCATTCCCATAATGCATGCAGCAGTTCCTAGCAGTAATTACATAGGGGAATTCCTCATTCAGCAGTCCATTTCCAAAACCACTAAAAATGTCAGACTTCCCTGTCCCCCGATATTACATTGTAGAGGGTGTGTGTCAGACAGAGAGAATCGATAGGAGAGAGAGAAAGTTTACCCAAGGAGAGGAGTTCACCCAAGGGCAGACTCCTGGTTCCAACAGGTCTAAACACGCCAAGTGAACTCTCCTCTCCCTAATCTAATGTAGGGCTCCACTCAGTGACATCACCAGGTCCCAGGCCAGAATACCAGTCACCAGTCATCATAGAAGCAAATGTCTCTGGCTCTGGATCAACATGTGGTAAGACAGACATAGCAGATTTAGGTCCACGCTGTGTGCCAATAAGAGTAATGCACTGTAACCTTTCTCCCCAAGATCAGCTTTCTCGTTACTGCAAGAGCAGTTTAGTGTTCACTTCCTGCCAAGAATAGAGATGAGGAAGTTGCAGATCCCAGTGAAAAGACTGCACTCTGGGGAGAAGGACTAAACTTAAAGACTTAGTACAGTCCAGTCTGTGAAAGTAAAATTACACGAGGTAGACTTAGAAAAGCAGTAGCTATCGTCAAGTCTGAAAATTGAGTTGCAAAAATAACTTCACATCAATTCTTTGTTTCATGAAAAACACCAGCAAGGGAGTTATCAGAGTAGGAGGTGAGTTGTTTTTTTGTTCAGTTGATCTGAAGAAGTGTTGCAATATTCCCTGCCAGGAGTCCTAACCTACACATACATGTATATCTGTAGGCTATAGATGTCACGGTGCGCATTATATAAGGGACGGTAAACGGAGCGCTGGTGAAGTGTCATCCTTTTTATTTGAAAATGAGATGTTCTCACGAAGCATTTACAACATAAAAAGGAGAGAGAAAAAACAAAAACACGATTACAAGCAAAACACGGTGACTTACTTTTGTGGCTGCAGGCAGTGCAGACAAACACAAACGAACAATGATCCACACACAGGTGGAAATGTGAGGAGCTTAAATACACTCCCCAATCAGAGACAACACTAGACAGCTGTCTCTGATTGGGGATGATAATCTCCCTAATAAGTGTGTGAGGACTTGGTTGTGTGCCTCTCTCCTCCCCTAGGTGGGAGTAAGAGGCCTTACCACAACCAAGCCCTCACAGTACCCCCCCCCTAAGGTGCGGACTCCCGATCGCACACAAATACACCCCCCTCTCCTGAAAAAAAAAATGTCAAAAAACTAGGGGGGACATGGCGGGGTACTGAGGTGGTTGCTGGTGGAGGCTCCGGTTCCGGTTCCGGGCGTGGCACAGGCTGTGAGAGTAGCTTCCCTCCTACCTCTCTGTTGCACTCAGTACTCCCGCCATCCACCAAGTCCTGTCTGGACCCTGGTGTGGGAGCCCTCGACCCTGTAGAGGGGCTGACAACCGGCCCCGGACTGGGCACCGGTGGAGCGGACTGCTCCGGCACTGGAGCGACGCAGACGACCGGCCCCGGACTCCCTAATAAGTGTGTGAGGACTTGGTTGTGTGCCTCTCTCCTCCCCTAGGTGGGAGTAAGAGGCCTTACCACAACCAAGCCCTCACAATAGATCTACATTTATACGTTAACCCTTTTCACCAGCTGTTAGGCCTGTCCTGGACTCAACGGCTTGTCAGATGCAGGAAAAAGTAATAATTTGGACGACAGCGAGAGAGCGGGGATTGAGAATGTAACACTACTTTACAGTATTTGGACCGTGGATTAGGTGCACTCCATTATAATACAGAGAGTCTAATGGAATATTTGATCAGTGTGGACACACGGTAGCTGTAAATTTACTGTATTAATATCTGCCTGTCACAACTGGAGAGCATTCAGCCCACAGTCTGTTTTCTATCTGTAACTATGAGAGGATACGAATAGTGTTACAGTATGAATACTGAAATAGTGGAGGAGAGGTGAGAGTTGCGGAAATGACAAACCACTGTCAAAAGGAGAAATATATCACGTTCATAATTTCCCACCAGAGCCATAACACAAGCCAGAAGAGTTTGGACTAAATCTCAGTGCAATTGACCTGTAGTATTGCCTTATGTGTGTCTTGGAGGATCTTCTCTCGTGGGAGCCTATAAAAATGTTATGCTATGGAGTCGGTTAAGTTGAATCTGAATCTTTCCTCTGATGTGGAACAGGGACAGAGTGTGCAGCAGATGTCCAAAAACATCTCAACCATGCTCTGCTCTCCTCGTCCCACAGCCAGCATGATTTAGCACTCCTCTCAGCAGGCCTGAGAGTCACACACACACATCCAGAGACTGTCCACTAACATGAGCTCTGTTGCATGCGGCAACAATAACATCTGCTCTCTCTCTCTCTCTCTCTCTCTCTCTCTCTCTCTGTCTCTCTCTCTCTGTCTCTCTCTCTCTGTCACTCTCTCTCTCTCTCTCTCTCTCTATATATATATATATATATATATATATATACACAGTATATACAGTGCATTCAGGAAGTATACATTTTATTACATTACAGACTTATTTTAAAATAGATTCAATTGTTTTTTTTCTCTCATCAATCTACACACAATACCCTATAATGACAAAGCAAAAACAGATCTTTAGAAATTTTATCCAGACCTGACGCTTGGCATTCAGGCCAAACAGTTCAATCTTGGTTTCATCAGACCAGAGAATCGTGTTTCTCATGGTCTGAGAGTCCTTTAGGTGCCTTTTGCAAACTCCAAAAGGCTGTCATCGGCCTTTTACTGAGGAGTGGCTTCCGCCTGGCCACTTTACCATAAAGGCCTGATTGGGGGAGTGCTGCAGAGATGGTTGTCCTTCTGGAAGGTTCTCCCATCTCTACAGACCATTGGGTTCTTGGTCACCTCCCTGACCAAGGCCCTTCTCCCCCAATTGCTCAGTTTGGCCGGGCGGCCAGCTCTAGGAAGAGTCTTGGTGGTTCCAAACTTCTTCCATGCCAAGAGTGAGCAAAGGGTGGCTACTTTGAAGAATCTAAAATGTAAAATATATTTTGTTTTGTTAAACACTGATTCCATATGTGTTATTTCATAGTTTTGATGTCTTCACTATTATTCTACAATGTAGAAAATAGTAAAAAATAAAGAAAAACCCTTGAATGAGTAGGTGTGTCCAAACTTTTGACTGGTACTGTATATATATATACTGTTTATAGCTGCTGAATGAAGAGACACACCTTCTCTTTCATGTGGACTTATTACATTATCTTCACATGGCTGATTCCACTTCCTGCTCAGGACAGAGTGTGTTGAATTTCCATATTTCTCTGTAGGACTGTAGGGGATGGTGGCGTGACAGCAGGGTGGCGTGACGGCAGAGATCACACCAGAGACAAACAGCCCATTTAGCCATATCAAAGCAGACATCTATTGCTGACACACTGAAAAAAATTTAGGGAATTAAAGCTTTTAGATAGGATCTCTTAGACAGTCTATTCCACTATCAGCAATACCAAAACAGACCCCGACCACTTCAACCACCCGAACCCTCCACATCCAGTGTGTCAACCCTACAGCTGTACTCAGTATGTTTATGACTCCAATATTGCATGTTTAGATAGTTTATGTTTAGCTCAATTCTGACTATACATTTTAATGTGGCATGGCCCGAGGTGAAATTCTAAACACTGCACCGAGATCAGGCCTGACATTCAAACCGTGGGATGCTATGACTGGGCCGGCTGTCACTACAGAGAATATCGCCAGACATAAAGAGGCTTCTAACTAAGTTGTTGGCTCTGACTCTGTGTAACAGAAGGACAAAATCAGTTAGCTGACTCGGTGTTAAAGGCCTAGTGCAGTCAAAAACGTGAATTACCTATGTTTAATATACACTGAGTGTACAAAACATTATAAACACGTTCCTAAAATTATGTTTCAACCTCCCACAGGGATGCTGGCCCATGTTGTGGTAAGTTGGCTGGATGCCCTTTGGGTGGTGGACAATTCTTGATACACAACTGGAAACTGTTGAGTGTGAAAAACCCAGCAGTGTTGTAATTCTTGTAATTCTAACACTCAAACCGGTGTGCCTGGCACCTACTACCACACACTGTTCAAAGGCTCTTAAATCTTTTGTCTTTCCCATTCACCCTGTGAATGGCACACATACATAATCCATGTCTCAATTGTCTCAAGGTTTAATAATCATTCTTTAAAAACCCCTAGAGTCGATCGACGCACCAGTGCATAATAAAAAAAATCCTCATCAAAATCTGTCAGTTTAAGATAGAGATTTGCATTGGATACATCTCAATTCACCACATCCGATGTCGCACTTCTACATCTGAGGTGAAAGGTGGCAGAGCTAGAACTGTTTGTCAGACCATGAGACATTACGAAAATCGGACTTCTCACGAAGTGTGGTGTCCGAACGGTTTGACCTATTATGAACACTCTATGGAAAGGGGAGACTCTCACGGACATGGTGTGTTCTCCGTTCTGCTCTATGACCCCTACAAGTGTCAAGGGACTCGTCTGAAGGTAACAGGTACCAGTTAAAAAAATTATTGGAAGTATGGATGTAGTTTTGTGCCTACACAAAAAAAGTGGTTAAATATGTGTAAAACAAATAATATACGCTTGGCATATATTTCCTGAGCTTTCTTATACCTTGCTTCTTATTATTATTTTTTTGCCATTTATAGCAGTAAAGGCCAAATTCAATATTTGATCAAACATTTTTTCTTTTTTTTTGTACCTACAGGGGTCCTACATTTCAAAATCAAATAGCTAAATTATCCACAGTATGATCGTCTTAAAACAATTCCATGTGTATGAAATTGCAGCCTGTTTTGGTGGGATTAAGTTTCACAAGGTGGTACATTAGTTAATAGACCAATAAGAAAGAGAGTTCCAAACCTCTCTGCCAATAACAGCTACTTTTCAGTTTTCCCCTCCCCACTCAGACCACTCCCAGACAGTCCTAGCAAAATTCTTGCTTGAGAAATTGCTCTTTGCTAAGAAGCTATTTTTGTTTATTTTTGACCATTTTAATTTAAAACAATCACAGAAAGGTACTTAATTATTACCCAGACAAGATTTGATATTGAGATAAAAATGGCTTCATTGGACCTTTAATAAGAGTGCTGAATTATTATAGCAGTTTTAATTGCAGCCCACATCTCTCAGACAAATCTTAATGTATGTGTTTCTGTTGCCTGTGGGGAAAGCAGCAGGAGGATAATGCATGGACCAAGACGACACAGTTAGATGATTACCCTGCATTGGTTCAGCATTTCTGTTGTAAATGGGAGGCATAAACAGATACAATGGTCGTAGAAATGTTGATACGACTTGAAATGTATAGGGTGTTATGTAATGTCCTTATGAAATACAATAGGGAGTTAAGGGGTTCTAGTCTGTATAAATCATAAATTAAGAGCAAAATCTTCACAACAACATGAACAGCTTTTCTGAGCATATCTCTAGTAAAACGCTGTGAAATGCTAATTGTGTGCGAGGCATATCACCCAGTGACAGAGAGATAACGAGCTTTCTCGCTGGTCGTTATTCTGCTCGACACTACGGCACTCATCCAAACGCCATCGCTCAGGGACGTCCCGATGTTCGTCTGCAAATTAACCATCCAAATGAACCCTCAATCATTGGCAACATGGAAAAGCACATGGCTGTCATCACACAGCAGGCCCACCCCTCTCCCCCCTCTCCCTCTCACCTCATCCCTCTCACCCCTCTCTACACGCCCCATGAGGGTGAAAGGTAATTGATGCACATTAGCTAACTTTTGTCCCCCTTTCTGGGCTCCCCACCAAAGTTTGTTAAACCTCCAATAACATATAGTTAAGTGCTTATTATAGTGGTTAATTAAGTACATTTGTACAGTTTAATTGTTATCCTTTCGGCATGAGAAAAAGGAGAGAGCGGGAAAAACAAGGAATATAATTTGTTTGCATTCATCATGGGGCTAGCTCCTATCATTCCGACTGTGCGGTGCAGCAACTCCATGGTTAAATGATGCCTACTGAACATCAACACAAAACTGAATGGCATCACAGTGTTTCATAGGAAATTGCACTTTATACCGCGGTACATCTCAAAAGTCCACTATTCAATTATAGTTTCTCTTTGCATTTGGTAATGTGTTTGCCTGACTGACTGCATGGAGAGAGGAAGAGGTGACGGAGGGATGTTGGAGAAACATGTATTACTGAGGGCCTGTGTCAACAGTCATTATCTCTACCAAACTGAATAGAGAATGTGGGAAAGGACTGGTATTAACTCAGAGAGAGAATGGGAGGGATGGAGACACTTGAAGATAAGGCGGGATGGATTGAGAGAGGACAACAAGGGAAGAGAGAGCAAGAGTGAGAGAACGCAAGCAGGACAGACAGGACAATACGCAGATATGTACAGATGAGATGTGGAGAACGGAGGGAGGGGAGGCAGTGTAAAAAGTTAATGATGAAGTTTGGGCTCTGTGACATGCACTGGCTCTTATATCAGCCCGTCATGGCACCATGCACTTACTGCTCTGATGGCGAGGATGGAGGAGGCCCAGCCCACTCCATATCTGGAGCCTCTCTCTCTCTCTCTGGGCTCAGTAAAGAGATGGATAGGGAGACAGATAATCATTAAATTATTAGCTTGGCGCCCTTATCTTGAGAGGGAAAGTCAAGGCAGGCAACATGCTTACTGAATACATAAAATGCCTAGGTTTGAATGTTTAATTACGGGGAGGTCTGGAGATCTAGAGCAAAATTAGGCTGCATTTACCACTAATTTGACAGTTTCTTCTAAAAAGTGTGCAGTCAGATGGAAGCACTCTGCCACTACTAAAGTAAGACTCTGGTAGAGAGGGTGCAGCTTTCACGTCGACTGTCAAAAAAAAAAAAAAAAACACTATCTCAAGTTCAGTGTTGGTTGGATGAGAATTTGACATGATTTTGTGAATGCAGATGCTCATGCTGCCAACACAGTTAGTAAGCCTAGTGCTATTATGACACGTGTAACCATAGTGTTAATGTGTGGAGAAGTTGGTCTACTTGGTCTAACGCTGCGTTTAGACGAGGGACGCAAAGATTGTCATACCAGTCGGCAGAGCAGGACAAGAAAGCGAGAAAGACGGTGACGGAAAAAGCAAAAGCAAGCCAGCACGACGGTATGTGTCGCTATGGTGAACTGAACTGATGGGTATCTGGGTACAGTTGGAGTAAAGAGTATCTGGGGCATGATCTCTACAAGACAGCTACAGAGTAAGTGTTAGACCTGGCTGGGCAGTAGGATAGGCCTGTAAATATTGTGCTGCTGTGACTGTGAGTCAGTGCGGGTGTTTGGTGAGGTTAAATCCCTTCCCCTTTCTCTCTCTTACAGCTACTGCCCACATATCTGCCTGCTGCCAGCCCTTAACAAACACACTTTCAGCTCAGGGAGCTATCAGGGCCACTTATCGGGCCGTCACACTGTACGGGGAAGATAAATCTAGGCAATTAAAATTTAAATTGCTGTGTGCACTGCCGTGACTCCATCTCTCCCTGGCACCCAGCATATAGGCCAGGGCAGGGCTGCCTCCTCCTCAGCCTCGCGTCAGAGACAACGAATAGTGATGTTACATATAGTCCAGCCTACACTGGGATGGGAACCATGGGCTCTCTCTCTCTCTCTCTCTCTCTCTCTCTCTCTCTCTCTCTCTCTCTCTCTCTCTCTCTCTCTCTCTCTCTCTCTCTCTCTCTCTCTCTCTCTTCCCTTTCTATCTCTCTCTCTCTCCCTTTTCTATCTCTCTCTCTCTCCCCTTTCTATCTCTCTCTCTCTCTCTCTCTCTACTTCTCTCTCTCTCTCTCTCTCTCTCTCCCCTTTCTATCTCTCTCTCTCTCTCTCTCTCTACCTCTCTCTCTCTCTCTCTCTCTCTCTCTCCCTCCAATGTCCTCTGCTCTACTAGAACTCTGTCTGGGACCTGACCAACTGCAGCAGGAACATAGACTTCCTCCTCAGAGGTACAGGCTAAAAATAGCTGCCTCGGCATCCCAGATAATTCAATACCTCAGGTATAAGAGCAGAACACTTTCTCCGCTGCAATGAGCTTCCCAGCATTCACAGATTCCAGTGTAAGTGATAGGATAAGGTGATACCGTGGAGGTGCATGCATGTCTTCAGAAAGGGACATGATGAACAGAGACAGCCTATCAAGGAAGTGAGATACAGTATGCAAAGAAGAGCACTCCACTTCCCATTACATTGAAGCTTTACTTAGTAAAGTACATAAAACGAGAAATAGCATTAGAGGGAAGAAATCGGAAAGAAACTGTAGGCTATTTCATCCAATTGTGTATGTATATATTCAGAACAGTGTTCGGAGAGAGTCCCGTCTACAGTTGAAGTGTCTTTATTCAGCTTGGGGATCAATAGTCAACCAGAGGAGAGGACTGTAACACTAGAGCTGCTCTCACTGTGATCAATTCTCTATCACTAGATCCGCATCAGCAACCAATCCAGGCCCACCGGTCAATACCACCGGTCAAATCAAATCACATTTTATATGTCACATGCTTCGTAAACAACAGGTTTAGACTAACAGTGAAATGCTTTTCCAACAATGCATAGTTAAAGATAAAAACTATATAGGCACAAGCAATAAATACACAGTGAATAACAAATAACAATAA
The DNA here is from genome assembly GCA_023634145.1 of Thymallus thymallus. NCBI lineage: Eukaryota > Metazoa > Chordata > Actinopteri > Salmoniformes > Salmonidae > Thymallus > Thymallus thymallus. The sequence goes on from CM042404.1 coordinate 14,232,185, forward strand.
TGATTAAAAATAACATGGCTATATACAGGAAGTACCAGTACCGAGTTGATAGGCAGGGTATGAGTAGGGTTACAAAGGGAGGGTATTTCACTGGAAACTTTCTGTCCCACTCTCTGGCCGTATGACATGTCAAATATATGAAATAATTAAATATGATCATTTAAATTTTCAAAATTGAATGGCAAAGCTGTAAAACATTAGCCTAAATATAAACCATTGAGGTTTCAGCATTTTATATCTTTAAAAAAAAATGTACACACTTTTATTTATTTTACTGTCAATATGGATTCGTATTCAATGTTTTGGCGTCAAACTGGTGGCAATTGTGAAAAACGTCTGCTCTGTTACCAGTCAGCTGGAGTAATAACAGTCACTTCACTACAGCAGACATCACAAAATCCAACAGTAACACAATGCAGCCAATGTGCCTAGATAATGCAAACGACCAGATAAGCAAATAAAGTGATAACATTTTACATTTCGGTCATTAGCAGACGCTTTTATCCAGAGCGCATTCACCTGAAGATAGCTAGGTGAGACAGCATATCACAATTGTATCAAGTGCGCAGAAAGACACCTAAGCAGCTCTACAAAGGGCTGTGTATGTGTGTGCATATGCAGCAGGGGATATGAGGAAGGATGATGGAACTGTAATGGGATGGCTTTTCCATCTGCTGCTGATAGACCCTCAGCCCAGACATGATGGAGGGAGCAGCACAGAGCAGCACGCCACACCCTAGCACGGGCTTATGCAAAGGTAGAGAGAAAGATAGAGGGAGAGACTGGGTTTCAGTCTCTTATCCAAAACCCCTATGTAAATACAATCCATTTAGGCCCTAAGCAGGATCCATATAGTGTGAGCTTCTAAGCTGGTGTTTGTTATTTAGTGTGTGGGTGGGTGTCAGCGCTGGGGAAAGCTATGAAAGGAAGACAGAATGATTTTCCAAAGGGCAATTTGGTAAAGAATATGGAAGCACACTCAAGATGGTTTCTGCCTGATTTAGTTTATAGACCAACCAGCCCGGATTCATCCTTAATCAGAGTTAGTCTAAATGCCATGGAAGTGGCTCGAATTGCCCAGTGATGCTCAAGGAGCCTTCATTACCAGTGATGATGCTTACTGGATTGGGTGGCCGGGGGGGGGGGGGGGGAGGGTACTCTGTGGTCAACTGCACACCCTGTGGCTAATCAGTGGTTGACGGCAAGCTAATTGTAAACACTGTGGGTGTTGTTGTAACGGTGACCCCTGGCGAAGCAGGGGCTCACATTGTCTGCCTCTCTAGGCGTGACTCCTATGTGGAAACCTCCATTTCAACATGAGGGATTACCAATATGAACTCACTGATCTCATCAAGTAACACAACAATGAATGTGATCCTCATACAGGCTACTGCCTCAATGTTGGGATCAGCTGCTCCAGAAACAAACAACAAACAACACAGCCTATATTTCATGGAGTGGCTTGTTGAGTTTCAAATATATGTAGCATATATACAATTATACAGTATACACTGAGTATGATCCCTTATCAATATCACCTGTTAAGTCCAGGAGACAGGTTAAAGAAGGATTGTTAAGCCTAGAGACAATTGAGACATGGATTGTGTATGTGTGCCATTCAGAGGGAAGACAAAATATTTAAGTGCCTTTGAACAGGGTATGGTAGTAGGTGCCAGGCTCACCGGTTTGAGTGTGTCAAGAACTGCAACGCTGCTGGGGTTTACACACTCAACAGTTGCCTGTGTGTATTAATGGTCCACCACCCAAAGGACTTCCAGTCAACTTGACACAACTGTGGGAAGAATTGAAGTCAACATGGGCCAGCATCCCTGTGGAACGCTTTTGACACCTTGTAGTGTCCATGCCCCAACGAATTTAAGCTGTTCTGAGGGCAAAAGGGGGTGCAACTCAATATAAGGAAGGTGTTCCTGGTGTTTTGTACACTCGGTGTAATACTGTATCCTCCAACAGGCAACTCATGCAGACACGCCCAATGGTTCGGTTGACTAGTACCAACTGAATGACTGCCCTGTGTCTCTTGCTGTGTGTTCTAACCATTAGTGAACAGGCTTTCCCTATGTCAAGCAATGGGCACACACAGTGTGTCAACTATTTCCTGGTACAACTCTGACCGCTTGCCATGTGTATCTCTAAATGAATGGATTGATATTGTTAGTTTTATGCCGTTTGCATAGTCGTTAAATCGTTTATGAGGCTTCCGCCAGCTGTTGGTTTGCTCCAAGCACTAGACAGAGAGAGGAAAGTCCTCCCATCACATAAACAAACAGTCCTCCTTCCTCATTTCCTCTGGAACATTCTCAGAGCGCTGAAGACAAACGGAGGACCAACAGACTTCTACAACTCTGTAGAGAAGCCGTGCCGTGGTTCTCAGTTACTGACATAAACTGGAGCTTAGAGTCACAGTCAGAATACCAAAGAAGATGTAATTTTGTAAACTGGGTTATCCAGAAAAGTTTCCAATTGTGAAGAAGCATTGAGAAGATACAGTAGATTACTGCAATATACTGGAGCTAGGGGCAAAGTTAGAATACCCCAAAAACTTTTACCCAGGTTATCCAGATCATTATTTAAAGTGCCTTAAGAAGAAAAAGGATGTGGTGTTAGAGTAGCCAAGCAACCGCCTTGGTTAAAATTAACCTATTGTGTAAAACATCTTTGGCAATAAACACCAGGTTAAACTCATGGGCGCTGTCCCTGTCCCCAGTGTTAGTCCCTCTGGAGCAGGTGATTCTGTTACAGCTTCCTGAGGCCACAGTCAACAACCCATCGGTCATCTGGAACAATCCTTCCTAAATTCCATTGCCCTCTCATACACCACACCCCTTTAACCCACGACCCAATCAGTCGCTTCCTTCCTGCTCTCCATATTGAGTATTTTTAGCATTAAATATGCACTATGCAGAAATTTCTCAGCCATTTCCTGGTTGCTAAAATTCTAATAGTTCGCCTCATTTTTGTTTATGTGACAATATAAACAATTATAGTGTAGAAAATCATTGTACCATCTAAACCACTCTTAAATATATTTTCCATAACCCAAAATATTGTATTTTTAGCCATAATCAAGGGAAGTATTTTTGGGGTGGGGGTGCTTTGATTTGGGGATGGGGGGGGATGCAGACAAATGTTTTGTCAGCGCTGAAGACGTCTATATCGCTTCGCTAATACAGGACTAGTAAAGGACTAGTGCACTACTTTGGTGAAAAAAGATTAAACTACATGTATTTGAGTGTTTACCAGCATTTGATAATACTTGTGGAATATAAAAATACTTGCTTGATATATGTTTTAGAAGTTTCTTGAAATACTTTGCAAATGCTACTTATTTCTGTGAAAACTGAAATGGTCTGTTCATTCCTTTTCAATTTTAGTAGATGCTCTTATCCGGAGTTACAGTAGTGAGCACACACATTTTCATACTGGTCCCCCATGGGAATCAAACCCACAACCCTAGCATTGCAAGCAGCATGCTCTACCAACTGAGCTACATCATCTAATCACATCATCACAAACCACTTGATGTCTCAATGTACTCAATTACTGTGCATTGTTTTTCTTCATGGTGATGGAATGTCTACAGGTACAAACCTAGATGACCAGCCTATGTACAATACAGTAACGTACATTAACATTCAGTGGTTTGTAAGGATGGTAAATTAATACTGGTTATTTTCCATGTTATGTTTTGTGTTACCCATAACTTTGCACCTTTTGATGTAAATGTTTGAGGACAGAGTATTGTTCTTTCTGGATTGAATTACATTGACAAACACAGAGAAAGGGACAGGGCAACAACTCCTAGAATTCCAACTATTGAATCCTGCAAGATACTGTTCTTAATTACAGTATACATCTACCTTTTTCGACAAAGTGGAGATGTATGTTTTTGCCTGCGCTATAGACATCTATACTGGTGGTCCTATATAGACATCTATACTGGTGGTCCTATATAGACATCTATACTGGTGGTCCTATATAGACATCTATACTGGTGGTCCTATATAGACATCTATACTGGTGGTCCTATATAGACATCTATACTGGTGGTCCTATATAGACATCTATACTGGTGGTCCTATATAGACATCTATACTGGTGGTCCTATATAGACATCTATACTGGTAGTCCTATATAGACATCTATACTGGTGGTCCTATATAGACATCTATACTGGTGGTCCTATATAGACATCTATACTGGTGGTCCTATATAGACATCTATACTGGTGGTCCTATATAGACATCTATACTGATGTAAAATAACAATAGTGAGGCTGTATACAGGGGGTACCGGTACCGAGTCATTGTTCAGGGGTACAAGGTAGTTGAGGCAATTGAGGTAATCTGTACATAGGTAGGGGTAAAAGTGACTAGGCAATCAGGATAGAGGAGAGTGTATGTTGTGTGTGTATATACAGCGGGTGAAATAAGTATTGAACACGTCACCATTTTTCTCAGTAAATATATTTCCAAAGGTGCTATTGACATGAACGTTTCACCAGATGTTGGTAACAACCCAAGTAATCCATACATACAAAGAAACCAAAACAAATAAGTTCAGAAATTAAGTTATGTGTAATAATATGAAATGACACAGGAAAAAAGTATTGAACACATGAAGAAAGGGAGGTTCAAAAAAGCATTGAAAGCCAAGACAACAGCTGAAAACTATCAGTAATTAAAAAGCAATCCAGCCCCCTGTCAGTGCAAATTAATATCAGCTGGTTCAGTCCCAACGAATGGCCTACAAAAGGTCTCATTGCCAAGGTGTCACACAAGACACATCTCATGATGGGTAAAAGCAAAGAGCTGTCTCAAGGCATTCACAACCTAATTGCTGCAAAACATAATGATGGCATTGGTTATAGGCGCATTTCTAAGCTTCTGAATGTTCCAGTGAGCACTGTTGGGTCCATAATACGGAAGTGGAAAGACAATCATTTCACCATAAATTTGCCTCGACCAGGTGGTCCTCGTAAATTTGCCCGTTCATCCTTCCTTCAATTATGTGAAGTTTGCCAGTACCATTTGCTGAAAAGCAGCCCCACACCATGATGTTCCCACCTCCAAACTTCACTGTTGGTATGGTGTTTTTAGGGTGATGTGCAGTGCCATTTCTCCTCCAAACATGGTGTGTATTATGACATGCAAACAGTTCAATTTTGCTCTCATCTGACCACACTATATTCTCCCAGTATTTCACTGGCTTTTCCAAATGTTGTGCAGCAAACTTTAAATGAGATTCAACATCATTGGAGTCTTGCGTGGTGAGTGTGCATACAGGCCATGGCGGTGGAGTGCATTACTTACTGTTTTCTTTGAGACAACAGTACCTGCTAATTGCAGGTCTTTTTGAAGCTCTCCACAAGTGGTCCTTGGCTCTTGGACAACTCTTCTGATTATTCTTTTCACTCCTCTGTCAGAAATCTTGCGAGGAGCACCTGGTCGAGGCAAATTTATGGTGAAATTATTGTCTTTCCACTTCCGTATTATGGCCCCAACAGTGCTCACTGGAACATTCAGAAGCTTAGAAATGTGCCTATAACCAATGCCATCATTATGTTTTGCAACAATTAGGTTGCGAATGTCTTACCCATCATGACATGTGTCTTGTGTGACACCTTGGCAATGAGACCTTTTTGTAGGCCATCAGTTGGGACTGAACCAGCTGATATTAATTTGCACTGACAGGGGGCTGGATTGCTTTTTAATTACTGATAGTTTTCAGCTGTTGTCTTGGCTTTCCATGCCTTTTTGAACCTCCCTTTCTTCATGTGTTCAATACTTCTTTCCTGTGTCATTTCACATTATTACACATAACTTAATTTCTGAACTTATTTGTTTTGGTTTCTATGTATGTATGGATTACTTGGGTTGTTACCAACATCTGGTGAAACTTTCATGTCAATAGCACCTTTGGAAATATATTTACTGAGAAAAATGGTGACGTGTTCAATACTTATTTCACCCGCTGTATGTGTGTTGCAGTGTCAGTGTAGTATGTAAGAGTTTGTGAGTAGAGTAGAGTCCAATGATTGTGTGTTGGAGTGTCAGTGTAGTATGTGTGAGTGTGTGGGTAGAGTCCAGTGAGTGTGTGGGTAGAGTCCAGTGAGTGTGTGGATAGAGTCCAGTGAGTGTGTGGGTAGAGTCCAGTGAGTGTGTGGGTAGAGTCCAGTGAGTGTGTGGGTAGAGTCCAGTGAGTGTGTGGGTAGAGTCCAGTGAGTGTGTGGGTAGAGTCCGGTGAGTGTGTGGGTAGAGTCCAGTGAGTGTGTGGGTAGAGTCCAGTGAGTGTGTGGGTAGAGTCCAGTGAGTGTGTGGGTAGAGTCCGGTGAGTGTGTGGGTAGAGTCCAGTGAGTGTGTGGGTAGAGTTCAGTGAGTGTGTGGGTAGAGTCCAGTGAGTGTGTGGGTATAGTCCAGTGAGTGTGTGGGTAGAGTCCAGTGAGTGTGTGGGTAGAGTCCAGTGAGTGTGTGGGTATAGTCCAGTGAGTGTGTGGGTAGAGTCCAGTGAGTGTGTGGGTAGAGTCCAGTGAGTGTGTGGGTATAGTTCAGTGAGTGTGTGGGTAGAGTTCAGTGAGTGTGTGGGTAGAGTCCAGTGAGTGTGTGGGTATAGTCCAGTGAGTGTGTGGGTAGAGTCCAGTGAGTGTGTGGGTAGAGTCCAGTGAGTGTGTGGGTATAGTCCAGTGAGTGTGTGGGTAGAGTCCAGTGAGTGTGTGGGTAGAGTCCAGTGAGTGTGTGGGTATAGTCCAGTGAGTGTGTGGGTATAGTCCAGTGAGTGACTTTGCATAGATAATAGACAGCAGGTAGCAGCAGTGTAAAAACAAATGGAGGGGGGGGTCAATGTTTAGTCCAGGTGGCCATTTGATTAATTGTTCAGCAGTCTTATGGCTTGGGGGTAGAAGCTGTTAAAGAGTCTTTGACAATTATTTGGGCTTTCCTCCGACACCGCCTAGTATATAAGTCCTGAATGGTATAGATATAGCGCTTCTTAGACTTGCTTTTAATGAGAATAACAGATCTATAACTCACATTTCCATGTGAATTTGGTCCAGTCGCCCAAAAAGTTACATATTGCAGCTTTAAAAAATAGGCCTAGACATTAGTGAGGTCTGCTTCTCCCCACGTCCTCCATTAGAGGGACAACCATCAAGGGAGTGTGTGGATGGTAGGTCATGTCAGGGTTGATGGTAAGGCACTAACAGCTCTCGACATTAAATCAGAGCAGCCACTCCGCTGGAGCAGTGCATTGTGGGAGATCCATAATTCATAGATTTTAATAGAATAAATAAGTCTAATAATAGATGTGGAGATCCAGCACTGCGTTGCTGTCGCTGCATGGCTGCCTGGCTACCTTGAGGCTCCGACTCTTCTCATTACTCTGAGACCAGGAAGACGCTGAGAACAAGAGAGGAGAATGAAAACCGGGATGGCTTTTCTCTCTGAATCATCTTTATCCCAGTCTCTCTTCCCATTCCTCTGCCCTCCAGCAGAAAGCAGGCTGTGACGTAAGAGCAGAGCACTCCTTTTCCTGGAAAACTTGCAGGCAGACACCCTCATTAAGAGGTAGTAGTGTTGGACAGAAATGCTAGACAAGATTTCCCCCAACCAGCCTGGTGTTCTTTTGGCCGCTGATTTTGTGTGATGCAACATATGCATCAAGAGATATGTAATAGAGAAGCGTTTCTCAGACCACTCATGCCAGCCTCTTTTTATGCTCAAGAAAATATTACCTCACATTAAGATGTTATAGCGATTGTGTCAATATCCCTGCGGTTACAAACAGATACCAGAAGGGCACTCTTGGGAACTTTTTACATGTCAACTCGCATAACGTCCCTTGGGGAAAATTTTAATACCACTGAGATCAGCCTTGTTATCTACTCCCATTTAATAGTAATATTTCTACACAAAAACACCATATTGGATTTTATTCATTTCACACCATATTGGATTTTATTCATTTCCGGCAAGGCAAACACTGGCCGTTGTGCTGAGTCATCATCCGCCTATAAATTATTCATTAAATCCCCAGACGGACCGCACTCTCCTGCTTTCTGATTGATATTTCACCTTAATAGTGCCATGATCAGTCCTCTCATACCCTCCCCTGCAAGCAACAGCCAATCAGAGTACTCAATCCCTTGCTGAAAAATCTCTGCACCCAGTTCAAATGGGACAGTACCCACAGTAATGTCTGCTTAGTCTGGGAACCAGATGACTGCAGTAGCAAATAGAAAAACAGCTTCCTCTTACTTACAATATATGAGAACTACCTTGTGCGTTCCACTGACGATAAACTCATCTAATATCAGTAAAAGTGTAACAAAACAGCAACTGCTGTCAGGTGTATGAAGCAAATAGAACAGTAGAAAAGACAATACTGTTGAAGAGAAGACACGTGGTTGCATGTGTCTGACCGTGACTGGATGTGTGGGTTTGTGATGGAACACTAATCAAGACCATCCTCCACCTCCCTTGTTGTTGTGTCATGGAGGAGCTGCTTTGCTTTGCTGTGTTCTGCCGCTCTACTCGTTGGTCTGTCTGCCTCCAGCCCTAATCTAATGAGTCTCTGTGCTGTTCTACATGCTGTGTAATGAGTGGCAAAAAAAAAGGCACACCGGCCACGTTGCGTCATGAGGAGACAAATACTAACAGATGGCTTTCATATTTACCAAATGAGAAAAGGCAGATTCTTTAAACGAAGAAAGAATCACCGTGTTAGGAGGATCACTTTGTGCTGCTGCCCGATCAAGGTCTTCAGTGTTGGGATAGTAAGCCATGTGTTCATGGGTGAATGATGGAGCCGAGTTTATCGTGTTAAATTATTTCAGAGCATCTGCCAGGAATCATCAGTCCACCTATGAGGCTTATGAGCAAATTCATCAGCAAACTTGGTTATAATCCCAAACGGTCTGTTATTTTCCTTCTAAACACCTGCGTCTACAGTATAATTCATAATGTAATATTGTCTTAGTGTGGATCAAATCCCCCTAACTCCCTCCTTCCCTGTCTCAACAAACAGATGCACTGCTCTGGCCTGGTTAACTGAGGTTTGTGCAGGGTCTGTGCAGCCATCCATAAAGCTGCTTCTTGCATCCTCTCAGGGGTGGGGTAACAGCCACGCTGTAACAAGAAGCGTTTATCACTGAAGAGGACCCGCAAACCGTTACTGCGACAGATATACACAAAACTATATCCATGTTTGCCTAACAATCTCAGCATGTTGAAACGTTCATGAGGTTGAGGCAGGAGCAGAGAGCAAAGTTGAGTAAATTTTCCAATCTCCCACTCGCTCTCAGCACAGAACACAACACAAGCATTCAGGACACATCTCTATCGTAATCTGCTGCAGCGTAACAGCCCTGGGAGTGTCTTAATTGAAGACTTCGTACAGGTATACGCTAAACTGCTGCAAAGTTTCAGTGCTTATCTAACCACCGAAATTACTCAATTAAAACATCATGGTTGTCAAAATGGTGATGAACTAATAAAATAAGAAAACTAATTAATGAAACACATTTTCAGACTCTGCTCATGAGGGGAATAACAGAGGATTGGGAGGATGGGTGTTCAAGGTTCCCATCAACTGTGTTGTTGAAAAAGCCATCACATTGTTTTTCTCATTACCACCATCTCGTTCATCCTAAGGCGATGAGAAGCTGTCGTAAAGTGGATGAGAAAATTTAAATGTTTTAGTTTGTCTCGTATTTAGCCGATTTGATTCTGCTCTTGTGCTTCCCGAGGTTCACTTTTTCTCTTCTGGAGCCCCCGGACTTTGTTTTAATTAGGAAAATACTTGTCAAGGTTACAGGAGCAGTGCAGGAGCTTTCCCATACTTCACTCCTGTGTGGTTTTTCCTCTCTATCTATTCTGGGAGCCTGGGTGAAGATAAATAGGTCAGATATGCACTGTTCTGCTGTCCTCCTCCTTCTCAACAACCTTGACACAAGAGCTACTGTCACAAATAAAGACAAGGCTAAGGGGAAGTACTGGTAATAGTTGGTTGGGGTTTGTGCTTGTCCTTGTCCACATTCCTGAGGGGGGCTGGGGGTTGATGTGTGAAGATATTCTTTGTTTACACCCAGACATGCTAAAGGCCTCTGTCGGGAAACCAATCCCTAAGCTCCACAGCACCACATGTAGTATGGAGGATCCCCATCCTGTAAACAACGGGCTCATAACCAATTGTGCACATCTGGACATCAGAACAGAGATCACTAACCTCGATTTGGATGATGATTTCTACTTCAATGAGTCGGAGGTGAAGAATATACTGCTCATCCTGGACCAGGCCCAAATCCCAGACAATCCAAAAAGGAAGAGTTGGCGTTATAGAGGCCGGCGTGCAGGATACCTAACGAGACTACGTTGGTGAATGGATAAACCGCCTCTACCCTCCATTCTATTGGCGAATGTGCAATCACTGGAAAATAAACTGGACGAGCTCTGTTCAAGACTATCCTATCAAAGTGATCTGAAGAACTGTAATATCTTGTTTTTCCGAGTCGTGGCAGAACAAGGACATGGGAAATATAAATGTAGCTGTTTTTTCTATACATCGGCAGGACAGAACATCACCATCGGGTAAGTCTCTTCGCACGACTCCAACACCATCATTAAGATACCAACGACACAACAATGGTAGGCCTGATCACCGACAACGACGAGACAGCCTAAAGGGAGGAGATCAGAGACCTGGCCGTGTGGTGCCAGGATAATAACCTCTCCCTCAACGTGATCAAGACAAAGGAGATGATTGTGGACTACAGGAAAAGGAGGACCGAGCACGTCCCCATTCTCATTGACGGGGCTGTAGTGGAGCAGGTTGAGAGTTTCAAGTTCCTTGGTGTCCACATCACCAACAAACTATCATGGTCCAAACACACCAAGACAGTCGTGAAGAGGGCACGACAAAGCCTATTCCACCTCAGGAGACTGAAAAAAATTGGCATGGGTCCCCAGATCCTCAGAAAGTTATACAGCTGCACCATCGAGAGCATACTGACTGGTTGCATCACTGCCTGGTATGGAAACTGCTCGGTCTCTGACTGCAAGGCAGTACAGAGGATAGTGCATACGGCCCAGTACATTACTTGGGCCAAGCTTCCTGCCATCCAGGACCTCTATACCAGGTGTCAGAGGAAGGCCCTAAAATGTGTCAAAGACTCCAGCCACCCTAGTCACAGACTGTTCTCTCTGCTACCGCACGGAAAGTGGTACCGGAGCGCCAAGTCTAGGTCCAAAAGGCTTCTTAACAGCTTCTAATCAAATCACAATAAAATGTGATTTGATTTGATTTTCACATACACTGCTGCTACTCTGTTTATTGTCTATCCTGATTGACTAGTCCCTTTTACCCCTAACTACAGTTACATATTAACTCAATTACCGGTACTCCTTGTATATAGTCTCGTTACTGTTTTTTTATTGCATTACTGCTTCCTCTTTTTTCTTGTGCAAATTTTTCTTACTTTTTAACTCTGCATTGTTGGGAATGGGCTCGTAAGTAAGCATTTCAAGGTAAAGTCTACACCTGTTGTATTTGACGCATGTGACAAATACATTTGATTTGATCAATTTGATTTGAACATCAATATAAAACCAGACCCTCCTGAGCACTCACAATGAAGGAAAGTAATTTTATGACATGCTTAATTTCCACTAAGGTGCTGCAGATGCTGCCGCTCCGTTTCAGACAGTCACAGTGATGCAAACCAGGCAAGTTCTAATTAATCTTTGCGGAAGCAGAGAAGACAGGGGTGTCGGCAGGGGTGCAAGGGGCCGAAGGCCTCTAACATCTGGCTGTCAGGTTTGGTGGATGTCTTTGTCGAAGGAATGGGCGTCCCCCTCCGCCCACCACAATCTCCTGCGGTTGTCTCAGAGATGTGTGGTGACAACCGTACTAGTCTTCCACCACCCACCCCACCCACCCCTCCGAAACCCCCCAGGACAATTAGCCGCCACGTGAAGGCAACACGTACCCACACAGGCATAAACACATACCGTGCATACACATATAGACATACAAATATGTTTTGTAACACATACTGTATGCTACATGCATTGATACACAAGTGAAAAAGCCCACGCTACAGAGGAATGTGGAATAATTATATTCACTTACAGAGCAGATTCTTTCTGTTTAGACTGTGTTGGTATGTGGACCGTTCCAGAGAGAAAATAGTGCTACACTACAACCCTATGCAGAGGGTATCACAACGGGTGTTCATTTAATTTTCACAAAACTTAATTAGGCTATTCTGAGTTAGGGGTTGGTTTAGCATAAGGCGTTAAGCTGGATTTCGGTCCTTAATCAAATCTACAGTAAATTATGCTGTGGGTTTTAAATGATTAGACATACACAAATGGAATTTCAGCAGGGAGAATATACCAGCGGTGCCAGTTACCATGCCATCCATCATCAGCCCAGTCTGACTATTCATCTGGGTCAAAGTTCAGCTCATGTTGTGTAGTATATATAGTAATGTGTTTTCAATAGTCACACCTCCTAATGCCATTTTGTGCTTGACATTTAAACAAACACTATAAAATATCCAACAGCCAAAACCCTATTAAATATCCAACAGCCACACAATGTATCTAATTCCTTACTGAGCAACAAATGTCACATTAATATTAGTGTCAACTGCTCATTTAAATGTGCCAGAGAGAATGTGAGCCAAAAACTTCAGACAATAGAGCACACTGCCATTAATTTATGATGCCTCTCTCACTGTCAGTCTTACCTCCTTCTTTCTACCTCAAACAAACACACACAACACACTCCACAAAAGCTCTACCTTTATCTGACATGTACACACTATTTGTGTGAAAAGCTCCTATTTCCTTAGGAGGCATTGGGAGAGGCGGTGGGTAGCCTAGTGTTTAGTGAAGCGAGCCAGCAACCGGTTAGAGAGGCAAGAGAGGCAAGCCAGCAAATCCTAGATGCAATTGCCTGTCGTTGTGCACTTGAGCAAGGCACTTAACCCCCCCACCCCCCACAACAACAGCCCCCCGCACCTCTCAAAAAAACTGTAAACGTATGTATGTGTGTCTTTCAGAGGAGTTGGGTTAAAAGCTAAAGTCAAATTTCAGTTGGACCTTCATTTTCAGTGTTCTTCATCTATGTACACACTCCCATTCACGCTCTCTCACAACCCCTTCCATCTTTCTCCATTTTACAATATCCGTTCCAAAAAACACCATTTCACTCATGCTTTTCCATTCCCTTCAAGTCCTCATTCACCTCCCCCCCACTTCTCTTCCTCCATCTTGTCTTTCCCTCTGTATTGCTGTGCTGCTGAGGGTCTTGGTGAGGTCTCAGAGAGATAGATGAAGTGTATGGTGAGAACATTAATGTGTCCAGACTACACAGTTCATCATCTCAGGAGGCTGTCTGGAGGGATGGTCAGGGCAAACGCTCTCCTAGACTCCCCCAGTATACTCCACACTCAAGGTCACCCAATACAGAAGAAGAGGTGAGCCGCAGGATGGAGGAATAAGAGAGCGCGGGGCAACGGGGCTAGAGGAAGGGCACTCTCTCTCTCTCACACACACACACACACACACATCCAAACAAAAGGTGAGTGCAAAACACGTTCGTTCCATTTTCAGAAATGTTGGTAAATTGACATTAGAAGAGATAGCGCTATTATTTTGATCATCTTACCATGACATGGACTAGTGAAACAGCCATGATTTTGTTTGAAGTATATTGCAAGGTCATTTTATTTTTAGAGACAAATAATCAGATTGTGTGTCAAAAGGCTATATATTCACCCCAAACAACAGAACTCCACTTGTTTCAACTATATTGTGCAAATATCACATAGCCGATTTATTGTACTCAGAGGGTGAACAGTATATACAATGTGTATATAATGTTTTCTTTTTGGACATTTAAGCAACTTTGGGAAACATTTTTTAGGGGATTTACAGGTTTCATGAAGATGAATCAAGGGAAGCTTTTTTTGTTTGATTATATACATTTTAGGGAATGATTTCAGGAATAATAAGGACATTGAAAGCAGCAGCGTAGCCAGAAATTCATTGGTGGGTGGGCCTGTAGAAATTTGTGTGGGCCCAAAAAATAATAATAATAGGTTATTGCAAGCTTGACACAAGAGTTACTGTCACAAATAAAGACAAGGCTGCAATTCTGCAAATTTTTCCATGAGGCTGACAGAAAAATGTGCTGTTTTAAAACACATTTCCTGCAATTCTACACATTTGCCATGAGACTGAGATACATGTTTACATTTTTAAAGCTAATTAAAGCTACAAAAATGTATTGACTGTGATAAAGGCACTGGGTTTGAGCTGTCTGAGCAGTGCCATGATGCACATAGCCATAGAAGCACAGTGACATACAGTGCATTCATTAAGTATTCCGACACCTTGACCTTTTTACACATTTTGTTATGTTACAGCCTTATTGTAAAATGGATTAAATTGGTTTATCCCCTCATCAATCTACACACAATACCCCATAATAACAAAGCAAAAACGGGTTTTTGGAAAATGTATAAAAAATAAAAAATAAACTGCAATATCACATTTACATAAGTATTCAGAACAATTACTCTGTACTTTGTTGAATCACCTTTGGCAGCGATTAGACTCGAGTCTTCTTGGGTATGACGCTACAAGCTTGGCAACTCTATATTTGGGAAGTTTCTCCCATTCTTCTCTGCAGATCATCTTAAGCTATGTCAGGTTGGATGGGGAGCGTCGCTGCACAGCTATTTTTAGGTCTCTCCAGAGATGTTTGATCTGGTTTAAGTCCGGGCTCTGGCTGTGCCACTCAAGGACATTCAGAGACTTGTCCCGAAGCCACTCCTGCGTTGTCTTGGCTGTGTACTTAGGGTCGTTATCCTGTTGGAAGGTGAACCTTCGCCCCAGTCTGAGGTCCTGAAGCGCTCTGGAGAAGGTTTTCATCAAGGATCTCTCTGTACTTTTCTCCATTCATCTTTCCCTTGATCCTGACTAGTCTCCCAGTCCCTGCCATTGAAAAACATCCCCACAGCATGATGCTGCAACCACCATGCTTCACCGCAGGGATGGTGCAAGGTTTCCTCCAGACGTGACACATGGCATTCAGGCCAAACAGTTCAATCTTGGTTTCATCAGACCAGAGAATCGTGTTTCTCATGGTCTGAGAGTCCTTTAGGTGCCTTTTGGCAAACTCCAAGCAGGCTGTCATGTGTCTTTTACTGAGGAGTGGCTTCCATCTGGCCACTCTACCATAAAGGGCTGATTGGTGGAGTGCTGCAGAGAAGGTTTTCCTTCTGGAAGGTTCTCCCATCTTCACAGAGAAACTGTCAGAGTGACCATTGGGTTCTTGGTTATCTCCCTGACCAAGGCCCTTGCTCAGTTTGGCCGGGTGGCCAGCTCTAGGAAGAGTCTTGGTGGTTCCAAACTTCTTTCCTTTGAAGAATGATGGAGGCCACTGTGTTCTTGGGGACCTTTAACGCTGCAGACATTTCCCCAGATCTGTGCCTCGACACAATCCTGTCTCGGAGCTCTAGGGACAATTCTTTCGACCTCATGGCTTTGTTTTGGCTCTGACATGCACTGTCAACTGTGGGATCTTATATAGACAGGTGTGTGCCTTTCCAAATCATGTCCAATCAATTGAATTTACTACAGGTGAACTCCAATCAAGTTGTAGAAACATCTCAAGGATCATCAATGGAAAGAGGATGCACCAGAGTTCAATTTCAAGTCTCATAGCAAAGGGTCTGAATACCTATGTAAATAAGGTATTTCTGTTTTTCATTTTTAATACATTTGCTAAATAAAAAAATAAAAAAACTGTTTTAGCTTTGCCATTATGGGGTATTGTGTGTAAATTGATGAGGGGAAACATTTTTGTAAAACCAATTTTAGAATAAGGTTGTAACGTAACAACATTTTGAAAAAGTAAAGGGCTCTGAATACTTTCCAAATGCACTGTACGCCTCAATGTAGTCATATTCGTGGCTGATTGGGGGTGTGGCTTTCAGTTTGTTATTTTTAGCCACCCATCCCATGAGAGTGAATGTCATTCCAGTTCATCTGAATGTCATTCCAGTGCACTGCTTGCTATGAATTCTATCTGATGGTGTTTGCATGTTTAGGTAAAAATACAAATATTTGGGACACTGACAAGTAGAGAGCATTAAAAAAAATGTTGGGGGGGTTGCTCAATCTGATTGGGTGGGCCAGGCTCCCCAGTGGGTGGGGCTGATTGAAAGTCTGTCGCAATTTGCAGGTCAAGGATGAATTGATTCTTACTGTCAGAGTGACACGGCCCGCTGTTTGCAGTCTCCGTATCTTTGCAGCCAGTAGCCTATTATTGTTTCCTATTGTTGGATCTTGGCTCTCTCCTTTTCATGAGCTTATTTAGAACGTTTTCTCTTTTGGCCAACAGGAACAGATATCACAGGCTCCAAACTTTCGAAGGGATCCATAACCAAAAGGTCCACGACAATCAAGAGCTCAAAGCTAACGTAAGCAAGCCTAAATGAATAAGATAACATTCCGATTACGTTCCTCACTTTTACGCCAGCGGCAAAAACCATATGGAACGTTGCATCTGTCTGGACAGTGGATATAGCCAGAGCCATATATTTAGAGAGTCTACAACATTCTATGGCAGCCATGTTAGCCATGGGGAATATTTGTAAATGCATCATAAACCTCAACGTCCCCACTCTTTAAACACATGGCTCTGGATATAACACCATTTTTGTATGAAACAAGTATATCTCGTTTAGAAAAACACATTCTAAAGAACACCTAAAGTAAATGTTTTAAAAGTATGAAAACAGACATAATTCATACACATAGAAAGGGACCCATTAGCATTAATTTCCGATGAAAAAATGCAAACGGGAAAAATTGCCATTTATCGCGTTTTGGAATCAAACCTTTCATATGAACATCACACAAAGTTCACCAGTGGTCAACCACCACCCCCACACACACTTTCGTCCGACCTTGTAAAACAAAATATGTTTATTTAAAGGCCAGGCCTCCCATTAGACCACCAGTGAAACACTTGACACCATTCTGCTACGTTTAGTTCTCTATGGTCTTTGTAGTAGTCATCTGTCTACGGGCTTACAGAGAAAAACACAAACATTTGAAATTAAGTTTAAAAAATAAAACCAGTGAGATTAAACCGAACTATGTCTTACAAGGAGAAGAACAAATATTACAGTAACTTGGAGGACAGCAGAATCCTGAGTAGAGGAAATAAATCATCTTTAAGAAGAAAATCTTTCTGGCGAAAAAATATGACATACTGTCCAATGTGTCACCGAGGACCTGACTATGGGAAAAAAGATACAAGAGTTCCGTTGTGCAGTCCTGAGGCAGATTTAAAAGGAGGAACGGCTTTGTTCTCTCAACACAATGCCCAGAACTGTGAGTCTTACCACATCCCTAAAGACTACTTTTTTGCAGATAAGAGAACACGCTCAATCATTTTGGTGGTATTATTGCTGGGCGGGAAATGATCTGCTGCACTCAACTGCAGTTTCTTAATACTTTATAACAGTTTCCAACGAGCACCTGCCCTGAGAGAAACCTCTGCAACATGAGCTCAGCACAAAAAAGGGGAAAATATTTAAGCATGGATGGAAAGAGACAAGGCTGAGTGAAAATGTATAAAAAATATATATTGTAAAAGCAGAAGTACTGTACTGTACCCCTCTCAGTTTCACATGCTTCTAATTTTGAATGGTACTGGTGTACCTGCATAGTCACGTGTGCTGTGCTCACCATTGCAGAAAATTGTTACGTAACAACAGTAATGGACCACTTCTCTGAAACGCAAAGCTCCTTGTTCCTTGATCTAAACACAGGGAGCTGGTCGACAACTCTCTAAACTGACAGAAGCTTTTGTTTTTGTTAAACAGATCCTCCTACTGCTATGGTCCTTGGCAGTGCTGTTGGTGGTTGGATTAATGGCACTGGAGATGATGACATCTGCCCAGTCACTTAACTGCTTGAAGGGAGACACCAGGAACACAAGAACACAAAACTAATTGCATGTATTCACCAGGACAATGGAAAAGGGTTTGTAAATATTGTCAAGAATCCGTTGTTGTCAGTCACTTGTCACTGAGACTACAATCCAAAAGAAGGATTGCATGCCTGCCAAAAAACAATCTGTTCACAGAGCCTGAGTCAACAATAATACTTTCACACTGATGTACATGTGAGAACAAAATAATAACTTGTCCCAAACACAGATACATACAACTCAGAACACACATCTGCACTTAATTAACAAGCACACACAGCAAACACTGACTAAAAGATTCCTCTTTCACACATACGTTTGAACAAATCTAGCAAAGTCAAGCTAAGAATGCAGTGTACAGAGGGTTTGGCTGGAGAGGCAGGGGGTGTCCACAGTCCAAGCAGCACATAGTTGAACCAGTGCATTGTTGAGCTCCTCAAAGGTGGGGATGGCTGCGTTCTAAACTCTCTGTTCTCTGTCCAGATGTTTCTTGTTGTCTGGCTCAGCGCAGAAAAGCGGAGGGGGAGGGGATTACACAACTCTCCCTCAGTACTGAGCAGGAAGTGGGAAGCAAAGGACCTCTTTAGCGAAGGAAAGGGGAAAAAATGTACTGAGGAAAACACTATACGAATGCACCACAAAGGGGCTGTGATCAGAATATGACAGACAAAACGAAGCCAACAACCAAAACAGACTTGGCTAAGGGCTACAACTTTCAAATGAAAAGCATTAGGATATCAGGATGTTTATAGGTTCATATCTATGACTACAAATTCCCACAGCTCAGTAGACATTTAAATCATTGCATCATACAAGTAATGCACTGTGGCTAAATCTCTGTCAAAGTCAATACGTGTTGTAAAGTCGCAAAACTGCTTATAGTCAAAGAGAATCTCTGCAGTTTGAGTATAACTTGGTGTCTGTAAATCTAAGTTGTGGAACGGGGCTGGTGTAGTTAAGGTAAATCTGTGTCTGCTAATTGAGGGAAAGTGCTTCTGGAGGGCCAGATGATCGCTGAACATCAAATGGAGGGACATGCTCGATTTCACCAGAGAAAGCCACTAAAAGCTTCCTCTCAATCAGCCTCCCTCTACCTATCTTTTCTCCCTTATGTATTTTTCTGCCTTTGTTTTCACAGGCAGGCACTTCCAGCATTAATTCTAAATTGTTTAGTTCTCCTCCCTTCACACTCCATCGCTTTCATTATGCTAACGCCAAACTGGTGGCAGATTTATCTTTTTCTTCACCTTTTTAAATGGGAAATGGGATTGCACAAGCTTTACCTGCTGTTACATTTGCCCGGGCCAACTTCTGAGAAAATTGGTTTTACAGATATCATCAATCAAGGACAGACAGAACAACCTGTCTTTGTAACAGAAAACAAGGCTTTAGTCAATAGGCCTACTGTCTGAGAAAAAGGATTCCTTCCTTTTCTCACTGATCAGTTATGAGTGCACACAGAGCGAGGCTACTTGATGAATGGTGAACAAACTGCGACTAAACCACGAAAGTGATATTGCTATCCAATGCAATTGACAATCATATCAACAGATGACATAATCCATAACAGAGGATTGGAGTGACCCACTGGAGATTTGAACTCAGACTAACGTCATCATCCACACCTTGGTGAATTGACAAAGTCCTGACAAATAACAGCTACACTTCACTTATCATTGAAGCGGTGGATTAGCTATATCAAATGACTTCTCAGCTATCTGTAAACAGTCAAATGAGCTGATCGCTTGACCAACACTGCACAACTTTATTCAAAGTGTCTCCAGCAGTAGGCTTCCTGTAACCTCCAGTGGATTGGCAGGGCTTGGCAGGGCCAGTGCTCTGCACCCTCCACAATGATGCTTTGCATCTGCCTGTTCTGACTCAGAACATGGCCTTTGGGGGATTTGCCTAGGTGTCAGAAATAGGATGGATACACAGGTGGAATGGACAGAGGAAATCAGAAACCATTTCCATAATCAACATTAACAGCGTAGTGAGGGGCAACTGACAAAGGCAGAGCTCCAGAATTCAACGGCCAGACGGCCTACTCTACAGTCTTTAATATGAAATAAAGCCATAGATCTAGACTGTAAGTGTCACTACACAGGTATAAAATATTAAAGACATTCACTGAATGGAATTTCATGTTTTGATATAATGTACTATAATAGTAGACTAGTACAATATTGACTCGTTTTACCACACGCTTGGATCATATTGAAAAAGGAAATGGTTTATTTTGAGACTATTTCAAGATGGATAACCACAAATCCATTGGTGGGCTGGCGGCAAAATGATCCCTTCCTTCTGCTCTAGTGCTGTCCTCAACACACTGTTCCGCTTTGTTTGGATGATTAACAAGAGAGTCAGCCGTGCAGCAGATCAATACCCACTGGCCTTTTACAGGATTGTGTCTAATGTGGTAACCGTACCTCTGTGCCCATCCTATTGCACAGGCAATTCTGTGATATGATCAATAGAGGTCAGCCATAAGATATTTCCGCTTTTGTGGCATGTTATGGTACGAGTGAAAAATTAATGGGGCCTGCAACACGGAGACACATCTATAGAGTCTACAGTAAGTCACCGCGAGGCAGTGCATCATGGAAGTGAATCATATATTTTCCCTTGGGCATCAAGATAGAGAAAATATGAAGCAGCTTATCTCTCCCCCAGGAAGGAGGAGGAGGCGTTTAGAATGAGATAGGGTACTGATGTTCTTCTCCCTGCAGCACTATCCAGATCTTCATCAGACTCCTCCACCACAGCATGATGCAGCCAGAATCAATCTACCACCACAACCAAAACATAGCTCCTGCAGGCAACAATACTGTACCAACAACAGCTCAACATTGAGTGAGTGTATTGAATGTCTGGCAATGTTGACAACAATGAATACTGTCAAGTCAGTCCAAGACATGTAATCAGAAAAAGTGTCATGAAAGAAAAGAAAGGAGACAACCTTTAGGCGAGGGTAGTCTGAGATAAGCGTGTGTGCCGGGGAGCTTCAGCCATCTGTTTTGTCCCACCACACAGACGGCTCTGTACCCTTCTCTACCTCTCGCCATCCCTCCCTCTCTCTCTCTTCCTCTCTGTTGCCCAACAGAGCGTGCTTTAAAAAAAAACATCAGGCTTCATTCCCCAGTATGTCTATGCTAATCACCCACAACAAGCACCCTGCAGATGGAGCCTCTTTAGAAACCATACGCTCCCCATAAGCATGTGTCCGTCTCCCTCAACTCTCTCTCTTGTTCTCTTTCTGGTATAGTGTTTAGTAGGATGTCATGTCACATGTGATATGGTCCTCTGCATCCACACAGTGAATCATCTCTCTCCATGTCCAGTTTTGTAGGAGCCCTTGGACTTGTTCTGGGTGGGTTTTTTTGCTTTGTTTTTTACTGACAATACGGAGAAAAGCTCTGCTTTGTGAATGACACGTTCTTATTCCACGAAGCAGAAACAAAGCAGGGAGGCTTTACATGAATCAGCTTTCTCCATGTCCAGAGATGGTTTTCTTGGAGACTTGAGCTTCTCCTTGGAGCCTTGGGCTTTTTCGGGGTGTATCCGTTGACAATATGGAGAAAAGCTTTATCTTGAGAATGATGTGCTCTTTATTCAAGTAACAGAAACACAGTATGGAGGCTTTACATGACATCACCTGTTTTTTCCCTTCCTCTTCGTCACTTTGACAGCCTTGTTCTGTGGAGTTCCCCATATTTCCAGTGAGCTCATGTTTTTCAGACTACCAGCACAGCAGTCCCTCAGGAATGTACAGAGAAGAATGAAGGAACAGATTAATGTTCCAGCACCAGCAGCGTCAATGTAGGACTTTAGCAATGTGTACAATAACTCTGACTGAGGACCATAGATGCCTGGTCTAGCCTGTAGCGAATGAACACTTCCATCAGCGGAGTTTTTGTCCTGAGTTGTGCATTGATTGAAAAGAGCAAGTCATGACCTCAGAATAAAGCCTACCCCTATTCCCTCCTTTTCAATCCCATTAACTTTCGCTGGTGGAGTCACAGCTGTACGACCCAGGAAGTGTTCTTAACGAGGTCCATTAATGGTATTACCTGCATCCGGCTGCCGAGGGGTCATGGGGGCAACAGTGGACCAAACGCAAAGATTAAATTACCCCAGAGGGAAGGAGGAGGTGTAACCACCATCCCCCACACCAGAGTGGTCCCAAGGGAAGCAGACATTAGGGCTGCTGGGATGTTGGATTTGGTAGGTGGGCAGGAATTCTCCATGTTATGTTCCAGTTCACATCGTTACCTTTGATCCCAGTCATCACAACAATTCCAAAGCAGGGATTTCAAAGACTGCAGGGAAAAAGCTTTGGAGGAAACATCATTTTGTTTGTGTACATTATGTTTGTATAAAGGGAAATCATGAGGAAAGAATGAATATGAGTGATTGACAGCCCTACCAAGAAAATATATCTAAATACATTGTATCCACCACGCAAAATCTAGTTTAAACAGTGGTAGATACACAAAAGACGAATTTATCTAATATAATGACCAAAGACCGGACAAATAATGGTGGATAGCGGTGTTTACACCATCCACCACTGCTGTTGTATTTAAACGGAGAGAAAAAAAATCCCAATAAATGTGAGTGGAAGCGGTAGCTTCAGTGTGTTCTCTAAAGCCCTGCAGAGAGTGGAGAGACATCCCCGCTGCTCTGAGAGGAAAGCAGAGACACATCCCCAGGGCTATGCCAGTGGTACTGCAGTCTAAACAGGCACAACACACAGACACACATTCGCCTGAGTCATCCCAAAGGCATTCGAAGCTACCTCACTACCAGATTAAAAAAAAAAAAAAAAAGGAAATTGAAAAAACAATGGCCCAACAATACACAAAAGGCTTCAGAAAGCTCTCTCGTCAGACGGCTGGGTATTCAGGATACACAAAGCTTTGCCATGATCTCAGCTCCA
The DNA here is from genome assembly GCA_023634145.1 of Thymallus thymallus. Lineage (NCBI taxonomy): Eukaryota > Metazoa > Chordata > Actinopteri > Salmoniformes > Salmonidae > Thymallus > Thymallus thymallus. The sequence goes on from CM042404.1 coordinate 14,255,154, forward strand.
CCACCAAACACACAATGCTCATAAGGCATTTTACATGGCAACCTTGAGTGTGTGTTTAAAAGACGTTGGAATCGTCCTACTGTAGCTTAAAACAACAAGCATTCTAAGAGGGCAACCTCATCTGTTGAGATGCAACCCAAGGTCAGTGAAACACAGGAATCGATATTCCTTGAGTGAAACGGGTAGGAATCATTAGAGCACAAAGCGAACAGAAGTGTATGTATTGAATGGGTACTTCACAAATAAATCATTCATTACCTTACCACCGGACAACGGTAAATAAAGAGCGTGATACGTATGTGTTACAAGGCAAGCCTGATGATGAGAGCAGTTTGGCTGTGGGATTAGCAAACAGTATATATAGACAATGACGAACTCTTATCATTATTCAGTTGGTACCATTGGAAACGATGTTCATCGTGACATCTTCCACAAGTGTCACAGTGTTCCAACAAGCCCATAATAAGAGGCTCACACACTACCGCCCCTGTCATCACTTTGCCTCTATATTTTCATCACCATAACACAAAATAGGTGTATTTGTTGATTTGGATGCGTTATAACGGTCATGTTCAGAGACAGACTCAGGTACCACTTGGAGCGATTGAATAATCAATCTATCATCAAGAGCCAAAAACGTAACGGCCTCCCTTCACCTCCCCTTCATTTGGCAGTGAGGCAGTGAATTACTGTGTACTTTACATTAGAGCACATAGCACACACACTGACCTTTTCATGTCATAAATCACAACTCCCTGTTCTGCTGCCAGGATTTTGTTTAACCCAATTTGTCACAGAGGAGCCCCCCTCCCACCCACTCTCACTGCAGCCTCACACTTGGGCTGTGGCATGGGATTGGTGGGCGGATCAAAGTGTGTCATGCGGCCCTTGTAATCATGAAACCCACTAGCTACAGAAACACATGACAGACTAGGCTACCACACACAAACACAAACACACACACACACAGAGTCAAAGAGGTCACGCAGGGTGTGCCAAACATGTCCAGAAGGGTTTCATTTCCAGCCATCATAAACAGTTTTTATGGCACTTTTGAGGTGTCTTGACACCACAATGAGGTAAAAAATGTGCCGCAAGCAACTATAAACGTTGTAAACAAGCCAAAGGTGTGAGAATGGCAAACACTATGCAGACAAAATGGAGTTGGACGGGAAGAAAGACATTCAACCCCACCTCCTTCAGTGAATGAATATGAACAGATATGAAACCATTATCCATTTACTGTGACCATTTTACTGACCTTTCACCATAACCAAATGACAGTCCTTCAGTAGTCTTTTTTTAGGACAGCCATCAAGATGAATCACAGTTAAAATAGATCTATGCCACAACCCACTTTCCCTCCGCTGAGCCATTTATGTAAACCTCAGAAGGCCATGGTTGAGCACTCCCTCATTTTGGAATGGGGGACCAGGATGAACTGCGATGACAATATGTGGGGGACCAGCTCTGAGCATATGAGGCACAACACACACACACATTATCACCCAGAAGTGAGGGGGGCCCATGTTATGAAAAAGTTGATTCATATGCTGAGGTTAGTACTCAACAAAGCAGCAAGCCACATTCCAAAACTGACTTGAGTTTGGCTTTTCTGCCCACTCAACTGTGTTGAAACAAAGCCATATGCCCTAAACACTGGGCAAACATGGGTTGAATCAACATGGTTTCCATGTCATTTCAACCAAACAATTCAATGTGATGACGTTGAATCAACGTGGAAAACTGATTGGTGTTGCAAAACCTCATTATCGTATTTTTTTCCCCAAACCTCTAACCTAAATTCAATGAAACGGTGACGTTTTTGGTCGATTTCAGGTTGAATTCAAGTTAGTTGACAACTCAACCAAAACTAGACGCTGAACTGAGGTCTGCGCCGTGTGGGTAGTTTCCCCTCAACATCAAACCAACCAACAGTCTTCTGCCTCAACACTCTTCAACCAGGTCTCTTCCACTCACAGAATAAAGGAAAACCTCTCAAATAGTTTGGTTTGACTGACTACATCCTCTCTTCAGTATTACCACGGCCTACCTAGACCATGTGCTACCCAAGCCTTAGGAAATGTTCCACTGAACTATAAAAAGCTGCTGCTGCACTGCAGACACACACCTCCCACTCACATGGCAATTATGCAATGTTTCTAACTGTAGCTTATGTTAGAATGATTTAAGTCAATTAAACATCATTCAATGCAATAGTATGGCCTCTGTGGGTTGTGGAGAACATCTGGAGTGCTCAACAGCGACACCCATTGGGCGCAAGAAAGTACACATTGGGGCAAAACCGTACAATACTTCCTCCTGTACAGTTGTGGTGTGGACTGTGGAACTGTTGCATGGTTATTGAATGTGAACACTGTGCAGATTGCACTCTGAATAACTATTTATGCAGGTTAACCATTTACCATGAATGACAACATTATGACAGTAACATAGGCCTAAGTGCTGTGCATATAACTAACTGATCCCTGGAAGCAAGGCCAGACTACCACATTTGTAGCCCTGGGGCACTGACCTATGCAGTATTATAATGCTATTCTACACGTTCATGAGGCTGAGCGAAACTGCAGTTTTAAAGTACATTTGCTGCAAATCTACACTTTTGCCATAGATTTGAGAAAAAATGTGTTTTGCATCTCATGCTTTTGTTAATATTTTGTCATTGGGCTGAGTGAAAATGGTGCGTTTTAAAGCTAATTGCCTGCCATTCTATACATTTTGCTATCATATGCTATCTGGGGGCCCCGACCTCCAAGTCCCTGCGTGCCTGTTCGGTAAGCCGGCCCTGCCCGGAAGACAGGTCTTCTATATACAGTCACTCAGACAGGTACCATAGGCGCCAACTTGACATACCTGGGACATCTGGGGTCTGAAGTTGATCTCCTTTAGGTCCACAGACCCCGGTGACAGGTTGTGCAACATCTGGCACAAAAGCACTCCATCTCGAAGCGCCTGCGCCAAGTCGAACACGGCTGCAGAAGGCCACACGACCCGGTGGTTTGGGGGCAAAACCTTGCAGTCAATCAACCACCGCCCGCATTGCCTCCACTCCTCCATGTCAGCTTGGGGGGAGCGTTCCACACTCAAATTCGACAGCCGCCTCAGTGAGCAAAAGTCAGCTGCTTCCAGGGCGCAACAGAAGCAATCCTTCCACCAGTTTTGAAATCCAAATCTTAATGAAAATGTTAATAGTTGTATTAGTTCTCCATGTAATAATGAAACATATAACTTTACAAATGTGGTAAAAATAGTTTCCCGATTAAGTTTATATTATTTGCTCCAGCTCACAATATGTCCAGCTCTGTTCAAAGAGACTATGTTCAGTGTAGCACAGTCAGAATAAATCCAACTCAGTCTTTTGGATAAGTGACGTGAGTTTCTGACCAAAAACGTAGAAATTGACGACAAAATGTGATAGAGTTGATGCAATGTGTAAATTGTCTTCTGAACAGACAGACAGACCAATGTGCACTACCGGGAACACAATTTCCTTTTCTTCATTCTCAAAGTTGGTTTTGCATATCCAAATGGTGTTATACTCAGGTCATAATCCAGACAGTATAATACTAATATATGCCCCAATCTCTTCTTTGATTGTGTATTAAAGCCTACCAAATTTAAATTGTTAACCTATTATGCAAGCATTCTGTCCAAAACCGATGTCTCCGGAAAAAAATACTTTGAGCAGCTAAGGGAATCTTTTCAGTTCTGACACTGCGTACAGCGCAACATACCGTTGTTTTGCTTAGTAACCCAGAGTTTCTGGTTGTTCAGAGCTTCTCTATACAATGTCCTATGCTGCTCTGATAGATAACAATTACATTTCAATGTAAAACACTATGATAAATCCCAATGTCTCTTCTTACGACGCCCCCACTCAACAATCAGCCTATCCACAACACAACTCCAAAAGAAACATTTCCCGGAAAAAAAATCACGTTGTTCTCGTCATTCTCAGAATGCCAAATACACACTACGCGGAAAGAAACGTTAAGAAATGCTTCCATAAATCGTTTCTATGTTGTTTCTTGTATCGTCTTGACTTCTCCCTCCTCTTTTTCGTACGAGTCTGGTGTTTTGCCAGCCTGGTCTCATAGACGACACGGAACATAGTAAACGTACAATTAATGTAATATGCAACGTTAGTTGGTCGGGGTGGATGGATGGGTGAGCATATACTGCAAACCTCTAGAAACCCAACCTGGTCTCAGAGCATTTCGTATTATTCTGTATGTATATCCAATAGATTTAAGTTGATATGTTACGTATTGTATGATATACACTACAGTTCAAAAGTTTGGGGTCACTTAGAAATTTCCTTGTTTTTGAAAGAAAAGCCAATTTTTTGTACATTAAAATAACATTACATCTATCAGAAATACAGTGTAGACATTGTTAATGTTGTAAATTACTAATGTAGCTGGAAAAGGCTGATTTTTTATGGAATATCTACATAGGTGTACAGAGGCCCATTATCAGCAACCATCACTCCTGTGTTCCAATGGCACGTTGTGTTAGCTAATCCACGTTTATCATTTTAAAAGGCTAATTGATCATTAGAAAACCCTTTTACAATTATGTTAGCACAGCTGAAAACTGTTGTGCTGATTAAAGAAGCAATACAACTGGCCTTCTTTAGACTAGTTGAGTATCTGGAGCATCAGAATTTGTGGGTTTGATTAAAGGCTCAAAATGGCCAGATCAAATAACTTTATTCTGAAACTTGTCAGTCTATTCTTGTTCTGATAAATTAAGGCGAGAAATTGCCAAGAAACTGAAGATCTCGTACAACGCTGTGTACTACTCCCTTCACAGAACAGCACAAACTGTCTCTAACCAGAATAGAAAGAGGAGTGGGAGGCCTCAGTACACAAGTTTCTCGCATGGAATAGCCTTCATTTCTCAGAACAAGAATTTCTCAGAACATGCCATTGGAACACAGGAGTGATGGTTAGATAGATAGATAGATAGATAGATAGATAGATAGATAGATAGATAGATAGATAGATAGATAGATAGATAGATAGATAGATAGATAGATAGATAGATAGATAGATAGATAGATAGATAGATAGATAGATAGATAGATAGATAGATAGATAGATAGATAGATAGATAGATAGATAGATAGATAGATAGATAGATAGATAGATAGATAGATAGATAGGTACTTTATTGATCCCCCTGGGGGGAAATTTCATTGTCAAGCAGCTACAACAAAACACAGGGCAGGTGCAAAATGCCACAACGAAAAGTACACAAAAGACAGATACACGTTACATGATACATAGAGCGGCAGTATGAAAAAGTATAGAAATACAAGATATCTGGAGTGCAAAAAAAACCTATAAAAAGACATTGCATAGTATGAGTGGTTGGCAGAATATGTACACTATACATTGGTGGATGTTGGATGGTTAACTATACTATACAGGTCGATGGCAGAGAAATACTTCAGTAGCTAAAAATGCGTATGATATGAGCGAGGGAATAATAGTTTACTTAATAGACAGACTGGGTAAATGAACAGGTAAGTGAAAATTTTGCATGGTTAAATTAGCTGTACAGTTAGGTATACAGTTGTATTTACAGATAAGTGAATACTTGCATGTTTACACAAACTGTACAGGTAAATGACAGGAAGAGATACTTTAATAGCTAAATGTGTGTATGATATCATTTGGGGTAATAATAGTAATTCCCTTAAAATACAGTCCTTAGTGCGCAGGGTTTAATTACAGACAACTGCACGTATTGCACATTTGATATACTAAAACCAATGAGAAAAGGTGCAACTGGCAGGATACTAATATGCATTCCTGAGTGAATGCCTACGTAGGTTAAGTCCAATAATTACTTACAATATTGCATGTGATATAATATAACAACTGTACATGAGTATGTATATACAGACCTGTATGAATAAATAGGTCCTGAGTGGATGAGTGCTGACGGACCAGAGTTACTCACGGATGGATGCATAATTGTTAAACTAGGTCCTAGCACCCCAACAGTTCCAGATCTATGTTGCCGACGGCACGGCACCCAGGTGAGGCATTATATAGTCTAATAGACGCCGGCAGGAAGGACCTCCTGTAGCGCTCTCTGGCACACCGTGGTGGGATCAGTCTGTGACTGAAAGTGCTCCTCTGCGTCATAACCATAGTGTGCAGAGGGTGGGTGACGTTGTCCATGATGGCCAGCAGTTTGGCCAGGATCCGTCTCTCCGCCACCTCCTCTAGAGTGTCAAGGCTCATCCCCAGGACAGAGCTAGCCTTCCTGATCAGCTTATTTACCTGAGAAGCATCACCGGCTTTGATGTTTGCTCCCCAGCACACCACTGCAAAAAAGATGGCACTGGCCACCACAGACTGGTAGAAGGTATGCAGTAGTTTACTGCACACGTTGCTGATAATGGGCCTCTGTACATCTATGTAGATATTCCATTAAAAAAAATCAGCCGTTTCCAGCTACAATAGTCATTTACAACATTAACAATGTACTGTATAAACTGTATTTCTGATCAATTTGATGTTATTTTAATGGACAATTTGTTTTATTTTCTTTCAAAAACAAGGACATTTCTATGTGACCCAAAACTTTTGAACAGTAGTGTATATTAATATGTGGATGTCCATCATCCATTTCGTATGATATGTTACGAATTACAATTCGAATGATGTTACGAATTTGCAAAACATACAATATGTAACAAATTTGCAAAAATATGTTTGGGGCTAACGTGGGCTAACGTGGGCTAACGTGGCTAACGTTAGCTAGCTGGCTAACATTCGCTAGGCAAGGGGTTAGGGTTAACGGCTCAGACACGAGACATATGTGACAAAGACTCTAGAAAATCACGGCTTACAACGGGAAAACCAACGGGAAAACCAGCCTGAACACCTTCTTCGCCCGCTTTGGGCCGCTCTCAAAGACTGTGAGCTGTCGTTCTCAGTGGCTGACGTGAGAAAGACATTTAAGCGTGTTAACCCTTGCGAGGCTGCCGGCCCAGATGGCATCCCTAGCCGCGTCCTCAGAGCATACGCAGACCAGCTGGCTGGAGTGTTTAAGGACATATTCAATCTCATTGTTGCCTTACCAAAGAAAGCGAAGGTAACTGCTACATAGCCCTGTAGCACTCACTTCTGTCATCATGAAGTGCTTTGAGAGGCTAGTTAAGGATCATATAAACTCCACCTAACCCGACACCCTAGACCCACTGCAATCTGCATGCCGCCCCAAAAGATCCACGGATGATGCAATGCCATTGGACTGCACACTGCCTTATCCCATCTGGACAAGAGGAATACCTACAGTGGGGAGAACAAGTATTTGATACACTGCCGATTTTGCTGATTTTCCTACTTACAAAGCATGTAGAAGTCTGTAATTTTTATCATAGGTACACTTCAACTGTGAGAGACGGAATCTAAAAATCCAGAAAATCACATTGTTTGATTTTTAAATAATTAATTTGCATTTTATTGCAGACTACAGCCTTCAACACCATAGTACCCTCCAAGCTCATCTATAAACTCGGGGCCCTGGGACAGAACCCCGCCCTGTGCAACTGGATCCTGGACTTCCTGACAGGCTGCCCCCAGGTGGTGAAGGTAGACAACCACACCTCCACTACGCTGATCCTCAACACAGGGGTCCCCCTCCTGTACTCACTGTTCACCCATGAATGTGTGGCCACGCACGGCTCCAACACAATCGTCAAATTTATTGACGACACAACAGTGGCAGGACTGATTTGCCAACAACGACGAGACAGCCTACAGGGAGGAGGTGAGGGCCCTGGCAGAGTTGTTTTGTTGATGTTGCATCCTCAACGTCAACAAAACAAAGGAGCTGATCGTGATCAAGAGACAGCAGAGGGAGAACACCCCCATCCACATTGACAGGGCAGCAGTAGAGAAGGTGAAAAGCTTATAGTTCCTTGGCGTACACATCACTGACAATATGAAATGGTCCACCCACACAAACATTGTGGTGAAGAAGGCACAACAAACCAGGGCTGTATCACCACCTGGTATGGCAACTGCACCGTCCACACCCGCAGGGCTCTCCAAAGGGTGGTGCGGTCTTCCCAACGCATCACCGGGGGCACACTACTCTCCAGGACATCTACAGCACCCGGTGTCACAGGAAGGCCAAGAAAATCATCAAGGACCTCAGCCACCCGAGCCACAGCCTGTTGATTTAATATTTTTTTCCCCTCATCAATCTACACACAATACCCCATAATGACAAAGGGATAACAGGTTTTTAGAATTTTTTGCAAATGTATTAAAATAAAAAACATAAATACCTTATTTACAAAAGTATTCAGTCCCTTTGCTATGACACTCGGATTTGAACATGATTTGGAATGGCACACCTGTCTATATAAGGTCCCACAGTTGACAGTGCATGTCAGAGCAAAAACCAAGCCATGAGGTCCAAGAAATTGTCCGTAGAGCTCCGAGACAGGATTGTGTCGAGGCACAGATCTGGGGAAGAGTACCAAAAAATTATGCAGTCCCCAAGAATACAGTGGCCTCCATCATTCTTAAATCGAAGAGGTTTGCAACCAACAAGACTCTTTTTAGAGCTGGCTGCCCGGCCAAACTGAGCAATCGAGAGAGAAGGGCCTTGATCAGGGAGGTGACCAAGAACCCAATGGTGACTGACAGACCTCCCGAGTTCCTCTGTGGAGATGGGAGAATCTTCCAGAAGGACAACCATCTCTGCAGCACTCCACCAATCAGGCCTTTATGGTAGGTAGAATGGTCAAACGGAAGCCATTAAAAGGCACATGACAGCCTGCTTGGAGTTTGCCAAAAGGCACCTAAAGGACTCTCAGACCATGAGAAACAAGATTCTCTGCTCTGATGAAACCAGTATAAAACTCTTTGGCCTGAATGCCAAGCATCACATCTAGAGGAAACCAGGCACCGCTCATCACCTGGCCAATACCATCCCTACGGTGAAGCATGGTGGTGGCAGCATCATGATGTGGGGATGTTTTTCAGCGGCAGGGACTGGGAGAATAGTCAGGAATGAGGGAAAGATGAAGGGAGCTAAGTACAGAGAGCTCAGGTTCACCTTCCAACAGGATAACGACCCTATGCACACAGCCAAGTTAACGCAGGAGTGGCTTTGGGACAAGTCTCTGAATGTCCTTGAGTGGCCTGAGCCCGGACATGAACCTGATCGAACATCTCTGGAGAGACCTGAAAATAGCTGTCCAGTGACGCTCCCCATCCAACCTGACAGAGCTTGAGACGGTCTGCAGAGAAGAATGGGAGAAAATTCCCAAATATAGGGTTGCCAAGCTTGTAGCGTCATACCCAAGAAGACTTGAGTCTGTAATCGTTGCCAAAGGTGATTCAACAAAGTACAGAGTAAAGGTTCTGAATACTTACAATATGTAAATGTGATATTTCAGGTTTTTAATTTTTAATACATTTTCCAAAAACCTGTTTTTGCTTTGTCATTATGGGGTATTGTGTGTAGATTGATGAGGGAAAACAACAATTTAATCAATTTTTGAATAAGGCTGTAACTTAACAAAATGTGGAAATAGTAAAGGGTCTAAATACTTCCAGAATACACTGTATATGCTCTATTGTAGTCAACTACTGCTGAACATATACTATTCTACCCTATGTATTCTGCAGATATACTACATATTCTTATATACAGCGGGTGAAATAAGTATTGAACAGATCACCATTTTTCTCAGTAAATATATTTCCAAAGACATGAACCTTTCACCAGATGTTGGTAACAACCCAAATAATCCATAGAAACCAAAACAAATCAGTTCAGAAATTAAGTTATGTGTAATAATGTGAAATGACACGGGGAAAAAGTATTGAACACACTTACTGATATTTATTTAATACTTTGTACAAAAGCCTTTGTTGGTAATGACAGCTTCAAGACGCCTCCTGTATGGAGAAACTAGTCGCATGCATTGCTCTGGTGTGATTTTGGCCTATTCTTCCACACAAACATTCTTCAAATCTTGAAGGTTCCGTGGGCCTCTTCTATGAATCTTGATCTTCAGTTCTTTCCATAGATTTTCAATGGGATTTAAGTCAGATGATTGAATGGCCATTATAGAAGCTTTATTTTCTTTCTTTGAAACCAATTGAGAGTTTCCTTGGCTGTGTGTTTGGGATCATTGTCTTGCTGAAATGTCCAACCTCGTTTCATCTTCATCATCCTGGAAGATGGCAGCAGATTTTTGTCAAGAATGTCTCTGTAAATTTGCCCATTCATCCTTCCTTCAATTATGTGAAGTTTGCCAGTACCATTTGCTGAAAAGCAGCCCCACACCATGATGTTCCCACCTCCAAACTTCACTGTTGGTATGGTGTTTTTAGGGTGATGTGCAGTGCCATTTCCCCTCCAAACATGGTGTGTATTATGACATCCAAACAGTTCAATTTTGCTCTCATCTGACCACACTATATTCTCCCAGTATTTCACTGGCTTTTCCAAATGTTGTGCAGCAAACTTTAAACGAGCTTCAACATCCAATTAGTATTTACAGTCTTATCCCATCGAACTAGGGAGAGGCAAATGTCAAGAGCCTTGCGTCCTCGGAAACATGACCCTGCCAAGCCACACTGCTTCTTGACACACTTCTCCCTTATGCCAGAAGCCAGCCGCACCAATGTGTTGGAGGAAACACCGTCCAGCTGGCGACCAAAGTCAGCTTGCAGGCGCCCAGTGCGATGGGATAAGGAAATCCCGGCCTGCCAAACCCTTCCCTAACCCGGACGACGCTGGACCAATTGTGCGCCGCCTCATGGGTCTACCGGTCACAGGTCGGCTGTGACACTGCCTGGGATCGAACCAGGGTCTGTAGTGATACCTCAAGCGATGCAGTTCCTTAGACTGTTTCGCCACTTGAGAGGCCCAATATACTACATATTCTATCCCCATACTGTCCATAATGGCTATACCTCCCATCACATGTATATATATTATATAAATTATATAAATATTATATATATGTTATTGCTTGTATTAATATTTCTATATTTCTTAATTCCATTATTTTACTTTTAGATCTGTGTGTATTGTTGTGTATTGTTGTATATTACTGCACTGAACACAAGCATTTTGCTAGACCCGCAATAACATCTGCTAAATATGTGTGAACAATAACATTTTCTTTGAAGTCCAAATCCCCATCTCCGTCCATGGTTAATTTAGGAAAGGGACAATTTTAGCTAGCTAGCTAGCCACCGGAGGACAACAACACAACGAGATGCAACAATTGAAGTTGTTTCTGTCGATGAGGCAGTTCTCTGTGATAGACGTGAAGCATAATCTAGACTGGCTTCCCTTGACAGTTTTGGTGGGCCAGGACCATTCATAGTTGAGCTCAGTCAGTTTAGCTCAAGGCTGATTGGTTATTATTTAATATTTTTGTCAAGGAGGCCAAATGGTCGCTGGCTTCCCTTGCAGTCAATGCTAGAGGTGGTAACAATGTCATACTCTTTATGACCAGACAGCATCAGATAGATGGCCTACACATACAGAGACAGAGGTTCGCTGTTTCGCTCGCTCGGATGCTTTTTCCGGTGACATACATTCAGCCTCTTTACGAAAATTATGAAAAGAGACTAAATACTGTATTTTTTCTTGATAAATGTTGGGGGGAATCCTTGATGATGAAAACATGCCACTGGTTAGGGGAAGGGTTACCTAAAAGTGTTAAGGTTAGGGTTAGGGAAAGGGTTAGCTATAGGGATGAACATTTCGGTAAATTTTCCTGCCGACTAACTGAACCTTGTTAACCGGTCAACAAACAGTAAAAAAATTGGCCAACAAGCAAAATGATGTGATCAACAGAAAATACTATCAGAGATATATATAATGATGAGATGCTTATATTTCCGCCTTAAATATGGGAGTCGTCCAAAGGCGGGAAGGCAGGCGACAAGCTTAGGTCGAACATAAGCACATAGAAATGCATTGGACTTATTTTGGACAGATTGTGACTCTCGCTTCGCCTCTTCCTCTCTGATACTATGCCTGCATACAAGGACCGGACATGCAACAATAGCAAGCCTATGGTCTTACAGTTAAAAGGCTATAGCCTATTACTCCTGTAATGAAGTAGCTAATAAAACGTCATTTTCAAACAGGAAATTTGCATTTAGAACTGTTGCGGAATGACTGGGCTTACAAAAGCAGGCCTCACTCCAGTAGCCTACAGGCATTTTGAGGAGCTACTCTCGCGCTGTCTGACAGGTGGTAGGCTATTCCACTCTTTAAACTAAGGTCTGTAAATAAAATGCATGACGACTAACGAAAATACACATGCACCAATTTACTTCCACAAAATTATGCAAATTAACCCATAGACTGATAAGCATGACCGGTCAAATGTATTTTTGGCGGCTAACCTATTGACGGTTAACCGTTAACATCCCTAGTTAGCTAACGTGCTAAGCAGTTGCAAAGAAGCAAAAATGACCAACCACATTCTTTTCGTTTTTTCCTTAAGTAACTTTCTGTTTTATCTAACCATACCAAATGCAACATATAAAACAAATTTTAGTGTCCCAGATTTACTTGTACTATATTACGTCTAGTCTATGAGACCAGGTTGAGCAACCGAAAGGTTGTGTGTTCAGAATGTCATCAAGGACAACTTTAGCATTTTAGCTATATTAGCAACTTTGCAACTACCTTTTATTTTTTAGCTACTTTGCAACTAGTTAGCATGTTAGCTAACCCTTCCCCTAACCATAACCTTAAACCCTGACCTTAAACCCTAACCCCTAGCCTAGCTAATGTAAGCCACAACAAATTGAAATTTGTAACATATCATACACTTTTGTAAATTCGTAACATATTTTACGAATTGCAATTCGTAACATATTGTATGAATTGCAATTCGTAACATACAAATTGTAATTCTTAACATATCATATGAAATGGATGATAGACATCCACACATTAATACATAACATACGAAACGTAACATATCATACTTATTGATCCATACCGTGATTAAGTTTACTATGTTACGTCTACCCCTGAGTCCAGGTTGGTTTTGCAGTCACTACTGCCCGCCATGCTGTTAGAAAGGTTTGCGAGAAAGCATGAATGCGCTTGGCGGTAGAGAGGGCGGAGATGTTGAATGTGGGTTCGTGTGGTTCTGGTTATGCACGCTCACGTGTGGGAATGATTTTTATGTGAATAATAACTTCTGCTACAGTATGAATTATTAATCCAAGTTGGTTGCATTGCCATGGCAAAAGTGAGAGCCATGCAATTTATTTGAAAGAAAATGACAATGCCTTTTGAGCAGGGGATCTATCCTGTTTCACCGCACACAAAAAAAACTTGATATTATCTTGAATCATTAGATGACATGCATCCTCCAAAATAATTCCTGAGATGTAGAGGGGACAAAATAACACAGAATAACAGTTTATATGGAGTCCAGCTTTCTTTAGGCTACATCAGGAATTTCTATTGCTGTTATACAAAACTGCATTCAGCTCCCCTTCATGTCCTGGAATGCTGCAGGGTCTTATTACATTGCCACATTACAATGATGATTCATGGAACAATGTATGGATCCAAAGTAACAATGTATGGACAAAAATACACCTTAAGGAACAGCGGGGACTGTGAAGCAACACAAACATACAGTTAAAGTCGGAAGTTTACATACACTTAGGTTGAAGTCATTAAAACTCATTTTTCTACCACAACAGATTTCATGTTAACAAACTATAGTTTTGGCAAGTCGGTTAGGACATCTACTTTGAGCACGACACAAGTTATTCTTCCAACAATTGTTTACAGACAGATTATATCACAATTCCAGTGGGTCAGAAGTTTACATACACTAAGTTGACTGTGCCTTTAAACAGCTTGGAAAATGTAATGGCTTTAGAAGCTTCTGATAGGCTAATTGACATAATCAATTGGAGGTGTACCTATGGATGTATTTCAAGGGCTAACTCAGTGTCTCTTTGCTCGACATCATGGGAAAATCTAAAGAAATCAGCCAAGACCTCCGAAAAAAATGTAGACCTCCGCAAATCTGGTTCATCCTTGGGAGCAATTTCCAAATGCCTGAAGGTACCACGTTCATCTATACAAACAATAGTACGCAAGTATAAACACCATGGGGCCACGCAGCCATCATACCTCTCAGGAAGGAGACGCGTTCTGTCTCCTAGAGATGAACGTACTTTGGTGCAAATCAATCCCAGAACAACAGCAAGTTACCTTGTGAAGATGCTGAAGGAAACAGGTACAAAATAATCTATATCCGCAAAATTAGTCCCATATCGACATAACCTGAAAGACCGCTCAGCAAGGAAGAAGCCACTGCTCCAAAACCGCCATAAAAAAGCCAGACTAGGGTATGCAACTGCACATGGGGACCAAGACCGTACGTTTTGGAGAAATGTCCTCTGGTCTGATGAAACAAAAATAGAACTGTTTGGCCATAATGACCATTGTTATGTTTGGAAGAAAAAGGAGGAGGCTTGCAAGCCGAAGAACACCATCCCAACCGTGAAGCACGGGGGAGGCAGCATCATGTTGTGGCGGTGCTATGCTGCAGGAGGGACTGGTGCACTTCACAAAAGATGGCATCATGAGGAAGGAAAATTATTTGGATATATTGAAGCAACATCTCAAGACATAAGTAAGGAAGTTAAAGCTTGGCCGCAAATGGATCTTCCAAATGGACAATGACCCCAAGCATACTTCCAAAGTTGTGGCAAAATGGCTTAAGGACAACAAGCCAATACTTTGACAACAAAGTCAAAGTATTGGAGTGGCCATCAAAGCATTTGTGGGCAGAACTGAAAAAGCGTGTGCGAGCAAGGAGGCCTATAAACCTGACTCAGTTACACCAGTTCTGTCGGGAGGAATGGGCCAATATTTACCCAACTTATTGTGGGAAGCTTGTGGAAGGCTAACCAAAATGTTTGACCCAAGTTAAACAATTTTATGGCAATGCTACCAAATACTAATTGATTGTATGTAAACTTCTGACCCACTGGGAATGTGATCAAAAGAATAAAAAGCTGATATAAGTCATTCTCTCTACTATTATTCTGACATTTCACATTCTTAAAATAAAATGGTGATCCTAACTGACCTAAAAAAGGGAATTTTTACTAGGATTAAATGTCAGGAATGTACAGTGGGGAGAACAAGTATTTGATACACTGCCGATTTTGCAGGTTTTCCCACTTACAAAGCATGTAGAAGTCTGTAATTTTTATCATAGGTACTCTTCAACTGTGAGTGATGGAATCAAAAAAATCCAGAAAATCCCATGGTATGATTTTTAAGTAATTAATTTGAATTTTATTGCATGACATAAGTATTTGATACATCAGAAAAGCAGAACTTAATATTTGGTACAGAAACCTTTGTTTGCAATTACAGAGATCATACATTTCCTGTAGTTCTTGACCAGGTTTGCACACACTGCAGCAGGAAATTTGCATTTAGAACTGTTGCGCAATGACTGGGCTTACAAAAGCAGGCCTCACTCCAGTAGCCTACAGGCATTTTGAGGAGCTACTCTCGCGCTGTCTGACAGGTGGTAGGCTATTCCACTCTTTAAACTAAGGTCTGTAAATAAAATGCATGACGACTAACAAAAATACACATGCACCAATTTACTTCCACAAAATTATGCAAATTAACCCATAGACTGATAAGCATGACCGGTCAAATTTATTTTTGGCGGCTAACCTATTAACGGTTAACCGTTAACATCCCTAGTTAGCTAACGTGCTAAGCAGTTGCAAAGTAGCAAAAATGACCAACCACATTCTTTCCGTTTTTTCCTTAAGTAACTTTCTGTTTTATCTAACCATACCAAATGCAACATATAAAACGAATTTGAGTGTCCCAGATTTACTTGTACTATATTATGTCTAGTCTATGAGACCAAAAATCCAGAAAATCCCATTGTATGATTTTTAAGTAATTAATTTGAATTTTATTGCATGACATAAGTATTTGATACATCAGAAAAGCAGAACTTAATATTTGTTACTGAAACCTTTGTTTGCAATTACAGAGATCATACATTTCCTGTAGTTCTTGACCAGGTTTGCACACACTGCAGCAGGGATTTTGGCCCACTCCTCCATACAGACCTTCTCCAGATCCTTCAGGTTTCGGGGCTGTCGCTGGGCAATACGGACTTTCAGCTCCCTCCAAATATTTTCTATTGGGTTCAGGTCTGGAGACTGGCTAGGCCACTCCAGGACCTTGAGATGCTTCTTACGGAGCCACTCCTTAGTTGCCCTGGCTGTGTGTTTCGGGTCGTTGTCATGCTGGAAGACCCAGCCACGACCCATCTTCAATGCTCTTACTGAGAGAAGGAGGTTGTTGGCCAAGATGTCGCGATACATGGCCCCATTCATCCTCCCCTCAATAGGGTGCAGTCGTCCTGTCCCATTTGCAGAAAAGCATCCCCAAAGAATGATGTTTCCACCTCCATGCTTCACGGTTGGGATGGTGTTCTTGGGGTTGTACTCATCCTTCTTCTTCCTCCAAACACGGCGAGTGGAGTTTAGACCAAAAAGCTCTATTTTTGTCTCATCAGACCACATGACCTTCTCCCATTCCTCCTCTGGATCATCCAGATGGTCATTGGCAAACTTCAGACGGGCCTGGACATGCGCTGGCTTGAGCAGGGGGACCTTGCGTGCGCTGCAGGATTTTTATCCATGATGGCGTAGTGTGTTACTAATGGTTTTCTTTGAGACTGTGGTCCCAGCTCTCTTCAGGTCATTGACCAGGTCCTGCCGTGTAGTTCTGGGCTGATCCCTCACCTTCCTCATGATCATTGATGCCCCACGAGGTGAGATCTTGCATGGTGCCCCAGACCAAGGGAGATTAACCGTCATCTTGAACTTCTTCCATTTTCTAATAATTGCGCCAACAGTTGTTGCCTTCTCACCGAGCTGCTTGCCTATTGTCCTGTAGCCCATCCCAGCCTTGTGCAGGTCTACAATTTTATCCCTGATGTCCTTACACAGCTCTCTGGTCTTGGCCATTGTGGAGAGGTTGGAGTCTGTTTGATTGAGTGTGTGGACAGGTGTCTTTTATACAGGTAACGAGTTCAAACAGGTGCAGTTAATACAGGTAATGAGTGGAGAACAGGAGGGCTTCTTAAAGAAAAACTAACAGGTCTGTGAGAGCCGGAATTCTTACTGGTTGATAGGTGATCAAATACTTGTGATTTTCTGGATTTTTGTTTTAGATTCTGTCTCTCACAGTTGAAGTGTACCTATGATAAAAATTACAGACCTCTACATGCTTCGTACGTAGGAAAACCTGCAAAACCGGCAGTGTATCAAATACTTGTTCTCCCCACTGTATTTGGCTAAGGTGTATGTAAACTTCAGACTTCAACTGTACATATTTTTTATTTCACCTTTATTTAACCAGGTAGGCCAGTTGAGAACAAGTTCTCATTTACAACTGCGACCTGGCCAAGACAAAGCAAAGCAGTGCGACAAAAACAACACAGAGTTACACATGAGAATAAACAAACGTACAGTCAGTAACACAATAGAGAATCTATATACAGAGTGTGCAAATGTAGTGCAAAATGCAGTAAGGTTAGGAAGGTAGAACAATAAAAAGGCCATAGTGGCGAAATAAGTTACAGATAGAATTAACACTGGAGTGATAGATGTGCAAATGATGATGTGCAAATAGAGATACTGGAGTGCAAAATGAGCAAAAAATAATAAATATGGGGATGAGGTAGTAGGGTGGGCTATTTACGGGTGGGCTATTTACAGAAGGGCTATATACAGGTGCAGTGATCGATAAGCAGCTCTGACAGCTGATGCTTGACGTTAGTGAGGGAGATAGGAACCTCTAGCTTAAAGGATTTTTGCAATTCGTTCCAGTCATTGGCAGCAGAGAACTGGAAGGAATGGCGGCCAAAGGAGGTGTTGGCTTTGGGGGTGACCAGTGAAATATACCTGCTGGAGCGCATGCTACGGGTGGGTGTTGCTATGGTGACCAGCAAGCTGAGATAAGCCAGGGATTTACCTAGTAAAGACTTATAGATGACTTGGAGCCAGTGGGTTTGGCGACGAATATGTAGTGAGGGCCAGCCAACGAGAGAATACAGGTCGCAGTGGTGGGTAGTATATAGGGCTTTGGTAACAAAACGGAGGCACTGTGATAGATTACATTCAATTTGCTGAGAAAAGTGTTGGAGGCTATTTTGCAAATGACATCGCCGAAGTCAAGGATCGATAGGATAGTCAGTTTTACAAGGGCATGTTTGGCAGCATGAGTGAAGGACGCTTTGTTGCGAAATAGGAAGCCAATTCTAGATTTAATTTGGGATTGGAGATGGTTGATGTGAGTCTGGAAGTTGAGTTTACAGTCTTACCAGACGCCTAGGTATTTGTAGGTGTCCACGTATTCTAAGTCAGACCCGTCGAGAGTAGTGATGATAGTCCGGTGGGCAGGTGCGGGCAGCGTTCGATTGAAAAGCATGCATTTAGTTTTACTAGCATTTAAGAGCAGTTGGAGGCCACGGAAGGAGTGTTGTATGGCATTGAAGCTTGTTTGAAGATTAGTTAACACAGTGTCCAAAGACGGGCCAGATGTATACAGAATGGTGTCGTCTGCGTAGAGATGGATCAGAGAGTCACCAGCAGCGAGAGTGACATCGTTGATGTATATAGAGAATAGGGAAACCAAGGCTGTTGAGTCTGCCAATAAGAATACAGTGATTGACAGAGTCGAAAGCCTTTGCCAGGTCGATGAAGACGGCTGCACAGTACTGTCTTCTATCGATGGCGATTATGATATCGTTTAGTACCTTGAGCGTAGCTGAGGTGCACCCATGACCAGCTCGGAAACCAGATTGCATAGCAGAGGTACGGTGGGATTCGAAGTGGTCAGTGATCTGTTTATTAACTTGGCTTTCAAAGACTTTAGAAAGGCAGGGCAGGATGGATATAGGTCTATAACAGTTTGGGTCTAGAGTGTCTCCACCTTTGAAGAGGGGGATGACCGCGGCAGCTTTCCAATCTCTAGGACGTTACAAAAGAGAGGTTGAACAGGCTAGTAATAGGGGTTGCAACAATTTCGGCTGATCATTTTAGAAAGAAAGGGTCCAGATTGTCTAGCCCAGCAGATTTGTAGGGGTCCAGATTTAGCAGCTCTTTCAGAACATCAGCTGTCTGGATTTGGGAGAAGGAGAAGCGGGGGGGGGGGCTTGGGCAGGTTGCTGCGGGGGGTACAGAGCTGTTGGCCGGGGTAGGGGTAGCCAGGTGGAAAGCATGAGATGGGTGATGCAGTATGTAAACACAATTAAAGTGATTAAGATACCGCAGAATAGCATAGAGTACAAATTAAACATGAGATGAGTAATGCAAGAAGTGACTAGTGTTTCATTTCCTTAAAGTGGCCAGTGATTTCAAATCTACAGTTGAAGTCGGAAGTTTACATACACCTTAGCCAAATACATTTAAACTCAATTTTTCACAATTCCTGAAATGTAATCCTAGTAAA
This sequence comes from Thymallus thymallus, assembly GCA_023634145.1. Lineage (NCBI taxonomy): Eukaryota > Metazoa > Chordata > Actinopteri > Salmoniformes > Salmonidae > Thymallus > Thymallus thymallus. The sequence continues at coordinate 14,274,723 of CM042404.1, forward strand.
AATTCCCTGTCTTAGGTCAGTTAGGATCACCACTTTATTTTAAGAATGTGAAATGTCAGAATAATAGTAGAGAGAATGATTTATTTAAGCTTTTATTTATTTCATCACATTCCCAGTGGGTCAGAAGATTACATACACTCAATTAGTATTTAGTAGCATTGCCTTTAAATTGTTTAACTTGGGTCAAATGTTTCGGGTAGCCTTCCACAAGCTTCCCACAATAAGAGGCCTACAAACCTGTAACTCAGTCAGGTTTGTAGGCCTCCTTGCTCGCACATGCTTTTTCAGTTCTGCCCACACATTGAGGTCAGGGCTTTGTGATGGCCACTCCAATACCTTGACTTTGTTGTCCTTAAGCAATTTTTTTTTTTTAATTTTTGGAAGTATGCTTGGGGTCATTGTCAATTTGGAAGACCCATTTGCAAACAAGCTTTAACTTCCTGACTGATGTCTTGAGATGTTGCTTCAATATATCCAAATAATTTTCCTTCCTCATGATGTGAAGTGTTTTGTGAAGTGCACCAGTCCCTCCTGCAGCAAAGCACCCCCACAACATGATGCTGCCATCCCCATGCTTCACAGTTGGGATGGTGTTCTTCGGCTTGCAAGCCTCCCCCTTTTTCCTCCAAACATAACGATGGTCATTATGGCCAAACAGTTCTATTTTTGTTTCATCAGACCAGAGGACATTTCTCCAAAAAGTACGATATTTGTCCCCATGTGCAGTTGCAAACCGTAGTCTGGCTTTTTTATGGCGGTTTTGGAGCAGTGGCTTCTTTATTACTGAGCGGCCTTTCAGGTTATGTCGATATAGGACTCGTTTTACTGTGGATATAGACACTTTTGTACCTGTTTCCTCCAGCATCTTCACAAGGTCATTTGCTGTTGTTCTGGGATTGATTTGCACTTTTCGCACCAAAGTACGTTCATCTCTTGGAGACAGAACGCGTCTCCTTCCTAAGCGATATGATGGCTGCGTGGTCCCATGGTGTTTATACTTGCATACTATTGTTTGTACAGATGAACGTGGTACCTTCAGGCATTTGGAAATTGCTCCCAAGGATGAACCAGACTTGTGGAGGTCTACATTTTTTTTGGAGGGCTTGGCTGATTTCTTTTGATTTTCCCATGATGTCGAGCAAAGAGGCACTGAGTTTGAAGGTAGGCCTTGAAATACATCCATAGGTACACCTCCAATTGACTCAAATGATGTCAAATAGCCTATCAGAAGCTTCTAAAGCCATTACATCATTTTCTGGAATTTTCCAAGCTGTTTAAAGGCACAGTCAACTTAGTGTATGTAAACTTATGACCCACTGGAATTGTGATATAGTGAATTATAAGTGAAATAATCTGTCTGTAAACAATTGTTGGAAGAATTACTTGTGTCATGCACACAGTAGATGTCCTAAACGACTTGCCAAAACTATAGTTTGTTAACATGAAATCTATGGAGTGGTTGAAAAACGAGTTTTAATGACTTCAACTGTATGTCTATAGGCAGCAGCCTCTGATGTGCTGGAGATGGCTGTTTAACAGTCAGTGGCGTAGTATAGAATACAATACAGTATATGAGATGGGTGCTAGTGATGTCTGTTTAGCAGTCTGATGGCCTTGAGATAGAAGCTGTTTTTCAGTCTCTCGGTCCCAGCTTTGATGCACATGTACTGACCTTGCCTTCTGGATGATAGCGGGGTGAACACACACGTACACATGGATTTTGTGTTGTAGATATGTAGTAGTGAAGTAGGGGCCTGAGGGCACACACTTAGTGTGTTGTGAATTCTGTTATGAATGTATTGTAATGTTTTCAAAATGTATAACTGCCTTAATGTTGCTGGACCCCAGGAAGAGTAGCTGCTGTCTTGGCAGCAGCTAATGGGGATCCATAATAAATACAATACAAACCTCAAAAGTCCAGGTGTATCATTCAGTGAGTGAAACAATGTAAAGCAGATGGCTTTGGAGTTACTGCATCCTGTTCCCAACATTCCCTGTCATCTCTCTTTGCAATTTTGTGGGGTCAACTAAAATACAGTATCATTATTCAATGTACTCAAGCTACAGGGTTAGCCTATCATATTATTTGAAATGGGTGTAGGTTACGTCTGTGGTGTTTTGTCATGGATTGTGGCCAGCTACAAAGTGAGTGATGGCCATAAGAAGCAGACAAGACAACAGGTAGTTGTCTCTGAAGTTGTGCCATTTATCCATCATGAGGCAAAGGGGTAGCATGTTGCATATGTCACAGCGAGGAGGGGTCACAGTCTCCCCCTCCAGCACAAACCAAGTAGGGTTTGTTAATTTATTCATGCAACCATGGAAAGTGATTGTTGGTATCGAACCAACAAGTTTCCTGCAAGGTTGCTTACATACTTAATTGGTTAATTCATAACTCACCTAAAAATACACAAATCCATCATGTATCCATTTGGTTGAGACTTACCTAAAAAAGCACGTTTGCGGTGTCACCCTCCGTCATCTGAATCCAGCAAGCACACAGCTCAAACCAAAGCTACCACCCCATTTTGGAAAACTGTTATACATGGCCACCATCTAGTGGCCCATCATTGAACTGCAGATAACCCTTCACCACTAACCTTTGGTTTGTGGCTGATCATGTTAAAAGGACACACCCTGTCCATAAGCACTAAAAGCCTCCCATATTATGGCATTAGAGTATATTATCAAAATGTCTACAACGGTCTTACTTACTAATCCCAAACGCTTCTTTGGGAGCATAGGCCATCGACCACTCCTCTCCTTTTGGTATCTGCCTAAAGCTCCTACCTCCAGGTGTTCCTTGGGCGTCCTCTTTTCCTTCTCCCTTGGGTTCCAGGAGGTGTGGACTCCTCTTTCATCCAGCAGAAGAACACAGGTCTACCTCAGTCATAGCGAAAACAAGTACAAACAGAGCAGTCAAACAGATCAATGACATGCAGAAAATGAGATGACAAATTCAGTAGGGTCTTGTAATTTATTTACACACACAAAAAAATTGGAACCTGATTCCAGGTTAGCGGTTACATGAAATGTTAGCTTCTACCCCCAGTCCCCAAATCCAACCCTCAGGCCCATATTGCATTAAACAAGCCTAAAACTACTTACACAGAATTGATTTGTTTCAATGACTGACAAACAGCTCAAAAAAGGTATAAGAAAGTTACAATAAACTTGCATGCACATCAAGGATAAAAAGTAAACATTTGCTTTTTAAAATATAAAAAGGAACTATTATATTTTGACCAGGGCCTAAAAATAAACTAAAAGTTGTATATATATCTATAGATTTATATTTTCAGTCTTTCGCTTCTAAAATACATAATTCTTAGAAAAACCTGATAGGGCCTGTACTGAAGAACATTGGTATAGGCAGAGAAATGCATACATCATCATTTGGGGAGTTTTGCAGTTAAGTGCAACCTGGTATGAAGGACATTACCACAAAATCAAACAAATATTTATTTCCACGAGAGCTTAAAATAACAATGCATATGACTAAATCTTTAAATGTATCAACAGTAAATGAAATCCAAAGTGGCTTCAATGTTATTTTCAACCAATTCCAGAAAAAAACTGACCACAAATTGTACATCAGGCAAATCGTTCAGACACTACTTTTAGATACATTTATAAATAATCAAATGCATTCTTACAGGAGTGGAATGAGGGATATTCTCTAATGAATAATTAACTCTTTGAACACGGAGATAAAAAAAAAAGACGAGTTGACTGAGGAAAAAAAAAAAAAAAAAGAACTGAAGAAGACTATAACAAGAGGCTGTGGCATCTAGTCACAACAAAAAGGACCTGGTGGTAACGACTTACATTCAAATCAATACCCCACACTTCAGAGGAAAACCCACACAATATTGTCCTGCTTTCCTTGTTTACGTAGTTACTTTGGACAGAGAAGAAGATACGCTTTGCAATAGTCAAAAAGTTAAAGACCTGTTCCTACACCAAGTGTACTGAAAATGTACACAGGTCTGTTATGTACAGTCCTAGCCATCCCATCATAGATAAAGCAGCGACCTGGTGGAACACAATCATTCAGGGCATCATACATACATTCATCAGTGAGCGTCATAGATCAAGCAAGAGGCAGGCAAGGAAATAAATGTACAGGAGAGTTTACCATACCTAGTGGTTGTCATGTTATGAGTAATGAATCAAACTCGAGTGAATTATTGTATTGTCATTTCTTCTGCCCAAAAGCATTTGTAAATATCTAAATTCTATGTTAAAAATGTTCTTTCATAACCACTCAAGACCAGTTACTAACATACATTTTAGCTAAAACTTTACATACTGCTGGGTTCGAAAATAAGAGACCATGTCAGTTATGATGCAGTCAAAGAATAACAGCAATCCCATTCAATTTGGCTGTATATGCTGCTGAAAATGCCCAACATGATTGCTCAGAATAATCTGAAATGTGCCACTCGGAGGCAAATGAGATTCAGTGTTTGTAGAAATTCAAATGATTGGAAGAGTAACCCGGAAATTCACAAAAAGGGCCTACTCCAAGAGGGCTCTTCTCATTACGAGGGTGAAAAAAAAGCTTGATGAGACGTTTAGATAATTATTTGCTGAAAGTAATTGAATAGGACAGTTACTGTACCACCTGGGCAAATGGTTGCTTATGTAGCAGTGATGGGACTAGGAGGACATACGGTTCTGCTGCGTTTTGGTAACTATGCAACTCCTTCACTTTGTTGATGATGGTATGAGGAGGATGAAAAAGACATCAGGCATTCATCCGAGAGTGTATTACAAAATCCTCATTTTATGTATGGTCGGTTTTTAAACACATCCCTTTGAAAAGGTAGAGGAAACAAAAATAACCCTGTCAAACAACCTAGAATTTCCATCCTTTTTCTTTCCACAAAAAAGTACTTACTAAAAAAAACATAGCATTACATTTTGTTTTTTCCCTCATATAAAGTGTTATAGAGGGAAACAACTGACTGCATACAACATTTTATTTGATTTATAAAAAGGGTAAAAATTTTAATGAATAGTTCCCAGCGAGTGTTTGGGCTACTCTTTCAGTCGGAGTCACTGCTGTCAGAACTGGACCCACTGGAGCTGCTGCTGCCAGAATCTGAAGAACTACTGCTGCCGCTGAGATGGGACGCACCAGTACCGGACCCAGCACCCTTCTCTGGAAAGGGAGAGATAGGATCATGCATGAGACGTGGCCAAACTTATTACATACCACCATATCTATGTTAATGACGTGCAAATGCTAAAGAGAAATATGTTGGGTATCATAGTGCATACAAATGTTTTGCTCGTGTTTAAAATGGACTTTCATTATGTTTGACGCACAGTGACCCCTTTCAAGTTGCTCCTTCCTAGTCATGCCTGTCCAACTCAATAAATATATGATAACCACAAATCAGATGACTAACTTTTCTGGGCCACAGGAGGAGACGCACAGCGGCACGCTGTGAGCACCATGGCCTTCCTGCCCGGACCCCAGCCGCTGCGGTGACAGCTAGTTCGCTACTTCACAGCTACGGCCTAGCGCCTTACGCCTACAACCTGGAGGACTACAGACGGCAGCAGGCTCAAAGCCCAGGCGAGCATTTATACTCTTGGACTTTTACTAAACTTAATCTCACTTTCTAAATATGCAGCCGCACAAATTATGATTAAGCGAGGACTATACAGGAGTTATTTGTCAAATGTTATGACACACTGCCTGACTCCACTATGCTGGGTTCGAGTAGGAGCAGATATTAGCAACATACCCAGTTCAGGCCCCAAAACGTTTTATAAATGGAGTTCCCTGAAGGCAGCATAGAGCATCCATGTCCAGAACGCCAAGACATTGGCAACAATACCTTGTCTTCAGTTAGGCTACATGTACACAAGGTCAATTGTTTTTAAACTGCAGCTACTCGCTGTTTATTATCTATGCAGTCACTTACCCCTACCTACATGTACAAATTACCTCGACTAACCTGTACTCCAGCACATAGACTGGGTACCAGTAACCCTGGTGTATAGCCTCGTTACTAACCTGTACCCCAGCACATAGACTGGGTACCAGTAACCCTGGTGTATAGCTTCGTTACTAACCTGTACCCCAGCACATAGACTGGGTACCAGTAACCCTGGTGTATAGCCTCGTTACTAACCTGTACCCCAGCACATAGACTGGGTACCAGTAACCCTGGTGTATAGCCTCGTTACTAACCTGTACCCCAGCACATAGACTGGGTACCAGTAACCCTGGTGTATAGCCTCGTTACTAACCTGTACCCCAGCACATAGACTGGGTACCAGTAACCCTGGTGTATAGCCTCGTTACTAACCTGTACCCCAGCACATAGACTGGGTACCAGTAACCCTGGTGTATAGCCTCGTTATTGGTATTTTATTGTGTTCCTTTTTATAATTGTTTTACTTTAGTTTATTTGGTCAATATTTTCTTAACTCTTTCTTGAACTGCATTGTTGGTTAAGGGCTTGTAAGTAAGCATTTCACGTAAGATCTATACCTGTTGTATTCGGCTCATGTGACAAATCAAATTTGTTGAGCTAGCACCCATAGACCAAAAAACAAAGTTCAAGTTTGTGACCACCTGTATATCAAAAAGTAGCAGTCAACCGGAAGACATATAACTAGGTTGAGGGAAGGAAAATAATATAGTTATAAAAAAAAAAATGAATAAAAAAAAGGGGGGGGGACTAGCATTTAGTAATTAAAGCAAAGGCGAGTAACAGTAAAGCGAGAAGGTAGGAGAAGATACTTAGAGTAGAAGTAGTAATAGCAGGAAGAAGGACAGGGAAGGTATCAGTGAAGTTCAATGCAAGAAGTCTTCAACCTCAGTACTTACGTTGGGGTTTTCGCTGTTTCTTCTGTAAACAGGACTTGACGTATCGCTCAAGTTCGCGTAGGGTGGAGGGTTTGAGTGTCTCAAAATCAATCTCGATCTCGTCTGGGTTAGAGTCTCTCAGCGAGGGCTCTCTGGACTGGATGATGTGCACAACCCGGCCCAGCTTCTCTCCTGGGAGCCGGTTGATGTCCAGGCTGAGCTGGCGCTTCTCGTCGTACGTCATAGGCAGAGACTCCTCTTCATCAGACTCATAGCCCCTGCCTCCCTTCTTTGGCTGCCTGGAGGAGCAGAGCACAGCGCAGCGAGAATGTGTCTTGTGGCGTCTTTACATAGGGTTGCTAATATTGAGTCTGAGCAGAAGCCCTAACACTACATCAGAGAATGGGAGGCCTTACCTGGAGCCAGTCACTGTGCTGTTGGCTTTCCTGGAGGGTTTCTTCTGCTGGCCCTGCTTGGCAGGCTTCCCAGACTTGGCCTTCTTCTCCTCGTCCGTCTTGGTTTTGCTATGCTTGTTGTCCTTCTCTTTCTTCTTCTCTTTCTCCTTCTTTTCTTTCTTCTTCTTTGGTTTGCTCACAGGGGCCTGAGAGAGCGCGGCAAGCTGTTCGTGGACAGCCTTTAGCTAGGGAGAGGTGGGGTAGAGGAGTTAGTGACCTGCTGTAGGGGTATGCTAGCACTTCCAAGCACTGAGGGACTAGAAGAGGGTAGAGATATGGGTTTCCAAGAAGGAACTGAAACAAATCAATACTAGAGCCCTAACAATATGCCGAATCAAGACGTTAAAACGGAATCAAACAATATTAAACTTAGAAAGGAAATCAACTAAATATTGAACTTATTAAAAAGTTCATTAGTTTGCCCAAGGTAATTATAAGACAGGAACAAAACGCATCAGGTATTTCCCTGCCACTTTTTGAAACGGCACATTAATGCTCCTGTGTGTGTAGTGCACGGCTATGTCTACACTTTGTGTAGCTGTTAGCAATGATACTAATGATCTTTTTTTTATTATTTTTTTTATATATTGTTTATTTAACTAGGCAAGTCAAAATATAATTAATTGTTAACTACAAAGTAGCCTCTGATTACCTGGCAGAATGATATTGATTATTTGTATAGTCCTCGCTTAATCAAGCAAACTGCAATCACATGAGCGCTACAGAAACATCTCTTGCAGGTCTGCACATGCATTAAAGAGTCTCTACACCCAAAATTATACATTTACATTTTTAGACGAAGACCTCAAAACTGGTCTCCTGATGTGGTTTACGCATTGTTGTGGATTTAGAACATCCAACTTAGCTATTTTTATATAACACTTGTTTTTTAAGTGTGATTTTGAGACAGCGAAATGTTCTAACAAGGAAGAGGAAAAAAAAGTTGCATACTCCTAAATTCATTGTTTCCTAAGTTAAAATTGGACACAACCAACAGGCAATCAAGAGAGATAATGGAGAAAGGAATATGTCTAGTTGGTCATCCAGAAAGCATACCAGGTAGAAGACAAAGACATATTCACAAATCCATACACGTCTGCTCAAAGACACCACATCTGCCACCACCCAGCAAAGAGCACTACGCCACCTGTTACTCACCACACCCCTCCCCACTATTAACCCTCTACCGCTTGCTCAACTAATGCAACAAAAAAAATTAGAACAAAAAAAGTTAAATATCGGCATTATGATAATAAACTGAGATCAATAAGAGGTTAGAGGGGAGGGGGCCAGGAAGTGAAAGGCAAATCACCTGAAAACGCTTGGTGCACCCGTTTTTTCCCCCCTGCCCGCTACCATTGGGGCGCTCCACAGAGATACACTGGTAAGAGAGCCAAAGGGAAATAAGGGGACAAAGATAGAAAACTCAAAAAAAACCATTTTAAAACACCATGTTATGACAAGAGCTACTGTGTGGTACCATTATGCAAAACTACATTGTGATATGTTTTCAAAAAGAAGCCTTTTGTTCAAGTAGTGCATGCAAGCAATCTGTGCCACTGGGTGCATGGAAATACACAATTTGAAGCGGTAGAGGGTTACATTTCAGTGCTATCAATGGGGAGATGACAAATCAGTGGAGAAAGCAGTGGTTTGCGTGGCTGAAGGGGAGGGGTTTGACTGCATGTAAGGTGGCAGCCCCTCCCTCTCGGTCTCAGGCAACAGTTTGGATTGGACAAGGTGGCTGTGATGTGAGAAGGTGGGAGGAAGGCCCTCTCTGTGCACTTCAGGTTAGAGGAGTAGAGTCGGACGGACCTCGGATCTGAAACCCACCTGTTCCGCACCCACCTGTTCCTGCAGCTCCGCGAGCCGGGAGGCCCGCTCCTCCTCCGAATCAGAGCAGTCCGAGCTGGAGGAGTCGCCGCTGCTCGAGTTGTCACCTTTACTGACCATCCCGCCTGCACCGGGGCTCAGCTCCACCGGCTCATCAGGCATCTTAGCAAAACGCATCTCAAACACATCCTGACAGACAAAAGACACACAAGGAATGGTGGAGGAAAAGGAGTGAGAGACATTAGGGATGAACCAACCGATTCAATTTTATGTTGATTTTTCAAACGTGATCCAGAAGGTTTAAAGGTCGACTTTGGGCACGAAAAACGGTCCAACTCCACCCTTTTCTCAATTTTCAAACAGAAATGGGGTGTGCCTTTGGTGGTTTGTCGATGTGTCATTCTGGTCATGCGCCGCAATCGATGTAGCTAGTTAGTTAGCTAAGCTAGCCACTTTAGCTAGTCAGTAATTCCTCCAGTATGTGTTGACGTCATTTCACAGGATTTGTTTTTGGACAGAAGCTGTAGAGACCAGTAAGAAATTGCACTTCTGTAGCTAAATATCTTATTAATCCATTTCTTGTTATCAAGCATTAAAATTACCTGGTATGATGGTGCATTGATCAGTTATACAGTTTAAAGCTGTTATTTTTGCCCAAAGTGGACCTTTAAAATCCCCAAACCTACCTGGAGTTTTCTGGCCATGGCAACAACCTCATGATCTGGAGGGTTATACTTGTAACAATTTGAGAACATTATTCGAACATCCGCTGCAAATATCTGTGCATCTGGGTACTCCCGGCCATCTATCTTTTTCTGAAAATCAACAGCAAGTGTTATCCAAACAGCACATGGATGTGCAACCACACAAGCCAGCACTAAGGTAATAGTTAACTGTAAACGTGAATTCCACTAGTGTGAATGCTTTGTTCTGTGGTGCGTACCTTGACAGTGCTGAGATCCATGGGGTGCTTGATGATCTCGTGGTAGTCATGTAGCTCCAAAGCCTCAGCATCTACAGGCTTGTAGAAGGGCCAGGCATACGCAGCATGTTTCTTCGACAGCATCTCCTTCAGGATACTGTCGCAGTACTTGAGCTGCTCACTCATTCTGCTCCGTTTGCTGCCATGCTGGCCCAACTCCCCTTCCACCAGGTCTTTCTTGGGAGCTTTGATCGGACGGCCTGTGCTCTCCCTTCTTGACATCACCTTGCCCTCTGAGACGGGGCTGGGCGACTCGCTCCGGCTGGCTGTGATTGCAGATGTCGTGGGGGTGGTAGTGTCTGCTTTCCTCTTTACCCCTTTCTTCTAGGTGCAATAAAACAAAAAATGCACAAACTTACAGGTGAGGTTCCATTCAAAATACTAAACATGTATATGCCTGAAGAAAAATGTACAGTGACTTACTTTTACAAGAGGTTGTGAGGGTGAGACGACGGGAATCATGGGAGCATTGGGCGAGCGCTGGACAGCTGGGACTTTGGGGGTGGTGGTAGACATCGTAGAAGAGCCAATCACAGATGTCGTAGAGCCAGGGAAGGACGATGGTGACTCACCTCCATCAAGACCGCCTGTAGCAGGTGCAATGATTAGTGGTTAACGCACAGTACATGGGCTACCTATTTCTCTACATTTTTCAATACTATATCTAAGGATCTATCCAAAATGATAGGGGTCTAGTTTCAGGATCAGATTAACAGTAGCCTATTACCTATGCTTTTCTTGGGTTTGGGTGCGGGAGGCAGAAGCTCCACCTCCTCCTGGGGCATCATGGCTACTTTCTGCAGGAAGATCTTCTCCAAGGCCTGTGCCATCAGGACAATGTCATCTGTTGGCTGGTGGGAAAAGTAAAAACAACAAGTGAGGAAAATGAGTGAGAAATGCAAAAGAGGAAACTTGAGAACAATGTAAAAACATGGCACTTTGGGACTAGCCCTGGGAGAATATGCAAACATATTAGACTATAATATTAAACCCAGACTAAATAGACTCTGAGGAGACACAGTCTGTATTTAATCTCTTGGAGTGCTCACCTTGTTATATATGTAACAGTTGGTGAACATGGTGTTGAAGTCCTGCATGCATTCACTGGCACTCCAATAGTAGTTATGCTCCAGCCTCTTTTTGATGGTTCCCATGTCCATAGGTTGCTTTATGATTTTATGGTAATCCTGATACACAGAATAAACAAAATAATCTGTCAGCTGCAATTGTTCTGCAGGGTGAGCAACCTATAAGCATAGGCTTTCTGACATTTATAACACCTATTCTCAATATCTACAGTCTACTCACCGGAAGTCCCAATTTGATGGCATCGACTGGCACGTAGAAGGGCCAGGCAAAGTTATGCTTCCACAACGTCTTGACCATTACATTCTGCATGTACTGCAGTTGGTTGGTTTTCCGACCTGGTTTGGTGGGATTGGTCACCTCCGGGGGTGGGGGGTTGACTCCCTGAGGAGGGGCTGGGGTTGCTGAGGTGACAGCAGACATGTTGGCGATGGGAAGGGGGTGGTATTCTAGGAGTCACTGCTACCTCGGCAATGGACAGGGCGGGAGACGGACACTGCTCAGTGGATTGTGTAGCTCTGTTCTGTCTGCTCTTTAGCGGCTGAAAGGAAACTGCATCTCATTGCAGGGCCTGGCCTTTTTGATCTATATATAAAAAAACAAAAAAAAAACAGTGATGGTCAAGAGCCTTCAGTATAAAAGTAAAGTGTGGCAGCAAAAAAAGGCACAAGACCTCAAAAGACAATTGTATACCTTGGATGACATGACAGGTAGCAATTCTGATAAGAAACTGGAGCCTTTTCTATATCATCACACAATTATTCTATATATTGTAATAGGCAAATGTCTCCTGACAGACAGCTGGCTAATGTGTCCGTGTAGAGATGTGTTGACCTCTCCAGGCTTAAGGGACAATGTCTCGACTCCAATCTGCACCTCCTGCAGTTTGGTCTTGGTCTGGCATTACCATTTTCTTTTGACCATAGAGTTGCCTTTGGTACATTGGGTACAGCGATCATGCAACAGTACAGCTAATATTGACTCTGCTCCCTGTAACACAAAATAACTCAAAACTATTTATCTAAATAACCAGCGAGAAACATGGTGTAGTAATTAATTAACCATAGCAACCACAAATGTCATCCCATACATACCCAAACAAACTGCAAAACTGAGAAACAGCACAGCTGATTTAGATACAAGTCTCACGCTGAGCAGTTCAATTGCTGTTTAACGTTTCGTGGTAATACCATCTGTACTAAGAACACTTCAAGAAAGAAAACTCCCCAGATAAATATTGTTCTGTATCTCGTCCAGGGCCTAGTAGTAGCTACGAGCTTTAAAAAGTTACACGCAGAACATTTGTTAGTCCATGGAAAATGTATCTGGCTAACACTTATCTAGCTTTGTACTGCCTCCCGCGAAGGCGATCAATTCAACTACACTAACTGTCTAGCTAAACATGTGGTTTTTTACAATACCGTAACGGCGTATAATTATTGCAATTAGGTAAGTAAACTAGCTATCTAACTCTGATTGTGTTGAACGAAACGCATGTAACTTTGCAAACTATGCTAGCCATCATGCGCGGGTGAAATGCAAGGGGAGCTCTGAACACTTTTGGGAGAATTGGTTTCCACTCCGTGGTTGCATGTGTAAACCAGTGTAAAATGTACCGATATTAACTAGTGTATAAACCATGACTGGCTTAGTAAAACAGGAATACACCAAAGCCAAATAGTTGTTATAAATGGGTTCCGTTGCAACACATTGTCCAAAAAGATGGCGGGCAGATGATATTACCCTTTAGCTAGTTAGTTAGCTAGTGCTACCTAGCAGCCGCTTTAATATCACCCGACTTTACAAATAGTTCGAGCGATAGCCTGCATTACTACAACTACTGCGTGTGTAACCACAATAAACTCTGGTTCCAAACTCTTATTGTAAAACTTCCACCACAACATTGCCACAATATTTCACTCAAACCAATAATTGACGTTGTGTTTTGTTGTATTGTTGTAATGCACAGAATGGAGCTTTGTTGGAAAAACATTGGCATGCTAGCTAGCTAGCTTAGTTGATATGCTAGCAAGCGTTTCAGCAGCACATTTTTCATAACATTGAAATAGCTCAATTATGAATGGTGAATTTTGTTTCGCTAGAGAAACTCCAGTATGGAGAAATATAAATATCTGAATGCATTACTTCCTTGATGCCTCCAAGGGGTTTTGCCTTGTCCCTGGTAGTCCGAGTGAGGCCGAGCAAGTACAGGAGCAGCATGAAGATGAGGTATACCAAGTCCTTTGCTCATGCGCAATGGTGCGCGGTTTGGGATCTCTTTACTGGATCTGAAGACTACGCCCCCATTACATGCATTATACACCTTATACTAAGTGTATAATGCATATTATAAATTGGGCGGTTCGAGCTCTGAATGCTGATTGGCTGACAGCCGTGGTATATCAAGCCGTATACCCCGGGTATGATACAACATTTATTTTTACTGCTCTAATTACGTTGGTAACCATTTTATGGTTATTTTATAATAGCAATAATATACCACAGCCCTTAGTCGTGGTATATTGGCAATATACCACAAACCTCAGAGGTGCCTTATTGCTTAATAATACTACTATAAAAGATTTTGTTATATACTGACAACTGATACTTTTCTGATTACCCCCTTTGAAGTCTGCATTCTTAAGAAAAAAAATGTATTTAACCTTTATTTAACTTGGCAAGTCAGTTAAGAACAAATTTGTATTTACAATGACGGCCTACCCCGGCCAAACCCTGCCCTAACCCGGACGACGCTGGGCCAATTGTGCGCTGCCCTATTGGACTCTCGATCACAGCTGGCTGTGCACTGTAGTGACGCCTCTAGGATCAAAATATATGTGTGCAATACAAACATTAAAACTTTATCTTCAGCTGGCAATGGATGTCATTGATGGATGATTTTGCCATTTTAATTTAACCATTGTATGTTCATTCTCCTGATTCTGTCTGCTGTGTTTTACAGAGAACCACAACCTCCTCTCAGGGCTGGGTAGGTCAGCTGTTGTTCTCTATGTTGGCTCACACAATGGCTCCCCCTGGAATAGGAATCTTTAAGGACACCCCAGCCTAATAACCCCCTGATATGTCTGACTCATTCATGTCTCTGACCTGTCTCTATCCATAGGGCTCTACCTGTGTCCTCCCTACTGTGACCACTAGACTGTCTCACCTGTGCCCTTTTTCTAGGTTTATCTCACTCCAAAACCAAAAGTTGCCAAACATTGCTCCAATCAGAACAACCATCAAAGCGTCCCTCCTCAATTTCCGTATGGATTGTGCCAAAGATTATGGACATACTGACAAGATACATGTCTCTCTACCCTAACAATGGGAGTCGTTGTCCACAAAGCGTCACAGCGGGTTGTCTAGCTCGCGCCTATCCTTTCTTTAGATTGGTGGATACATCTCATTATTGTAAAACGTTTTGAATATTTGATGAGGGTTGTTGACGTCAACCACCTCTATCAAAATTGAGAGAGAGATGCTATGCTACTAGCCTTATGTCATGAATATATCGTATTCGAGACTTGAGAGTCTGATATAACTCGGGGCTCCCAAGTGGCGCAGTGGTCTAAGACACTGCATATTAGTGCTAGAGGCGTCACTACAGACAACCTGGTTCAAATCCAGACTGTATCACAACCAGCGCACAGACGTCCGAGTTTGGCCGGTGTAGGCCGTCATTGTAAATAAAATATGTTCTTAACTGACATGCCTAGTTAAATATATAAAGTGTTTTTTCTCATAGTTGCCGGGGTGTCATATATCAATTCACTCATAGCAATTTAAGCAATACGAAACTTCTAGTCGATCAAATAAACCTCATGTAGCAAATAAGCCATTATTTTTTGTTGTTGACCAAATTCGACACTCATTGACCTCCAAACAAAAACTCCTTGCTTGGTGGGAGAAACAACGAAAACACGTCACCTGCTGGAGGCAGACTTTCCGCGGAGTTGGTCTCTTCTCTTCCTCTCTGATTATGCGCTCTTGAAGAAGCACACATGCGCAATGGGCGTCTTCACTGCCACATTCCCCACTTGAGCCCTGGCTAAACTGAAACGAACTGGCCCTTGATTTTTTTTTTTACTTGCTCAATAAGGGGAAAAAAAGATTAAACAGTATCTATATGCTAAATATATTCGTGTAATTGATCAGATTTGTGCCTAAATGAAAATAGTCAGCCGAGCAATTACAGTTTAACATCGGGCCTTACCGTGAGTATCCCTGATTGTATTGTTTGAATGGAGTATCTAACGTTAGCTAGGTAACGTTAGCTAGCAGCACTAACATTGCATGTGCAACAGCGAAAGCTTACCAGCTAGCCACATTAACTAGTTAGCTATCTTTCGAAGGGTAGGATTAATACAATACCTGGATTAAAACCATTCTAATCACCAACAAGACGCACACGAGTGTTCGCAAACAACATTAGCTAGCTAGAAAGGCCATGTGTCCGTCCATAGTGGGGCTATTGCACGTTTACTTCCACAACTGCGGTTAACGTGGGGCTAGCTAGCTAACTCATGGTCATTTGTTTACTTGCAATGGCAAGTTAGTTCGCTAGCTTGCTAGTATATAGCTACCTATCTCCACTATTTGACCATGCAAGCTACCTAGCTATTCAGCTAACTAACTATTTAGGTAGCTACACCGTGCCAGCCATGACTGGGTATGAAGCTAGTTAGCTTGTTATGTGGTGACTGACATGATTGTACCTAGGTTTCAATATCATATCCAATATTGTAATCTTAATCTAACGTTACAGGATCATGTTAAATTAGCTGTCAGGGTAGCAACTTACATTGGTGTTGTACCTATACGATTTCCTATCCTTGCATTTCACTTGACATTATCTACATATTACCATAATATATGAGCATTCCTTTCTATTTGCATTCCTCTTTTGCAGACTGGTTGTCCAGGGTGATTTCACTAACTGATCCCCCAACCCCCTCAGCTCCATCACTATCACCATGGCAACAGAGGAGAAGAAACCAGAAACTGAGGCCACTAAAACATCATCTGCATCTGCCAGCCAGAGCAAGGTATAAGTTCAAGCTAGCCCTACTACGACATATGTTTTTAGGGGTCCAAGCAGCGAAGCTGGGGGGAAACACTATTGTATTTGGGGTTGATTTATAATTTTCTTTCTGCCGATTTGGTGAAAAAAAGCAAATTCCTGTGAAATGCTAAGGCCTAGGAGGTTGATGGTAAAGGTCCAAGGGCCACACCCTCTCATTTAATGCCATGCCAATTGACCCTTCGCTAAGCCTGTCCCCTTTGTTACTGTTGCAACCTCAGACATTTTCCCTGGAAGCCCAATTCCACATTCAACCACTGGCGAGATCTACTCACAGTGAACTCAAACTGTTTCTAATACACAATGAAATTCAACACAGACGACTCCTTGCTAATCAGGAAACTGTTGGGTATGTTGTGGTGGACTGTCATTACAATTACTTCACAGGAACCAGGTAAAACCATGTTTGTAGTGTAGCTAGCTGCCGAATGGCTCTGAATTCACTGTAAGTTGTCAACCACTTTTGGAGATGACTAACGTGAGTGCTCCAAATCGTATCCTGATGTTGACCACAGATGGGAGTTGTATTCATAACATTGCTATATTAGCTAGCTGACATACATTTTTTTTAAACAAGTGATATTAAGTGGCTAGCTACCTAGCTAGCGTAAGCAACTTTTGGTGGTCAATGAGACAGCGCTATCTAATCAGCTGAGTTAGCAAACAATGTAACAAAAGTATAATTTTGGATTTAAAAAATGCTCTAACAGTCTGCATTTCAGCAAACACAGTAGCAAGTACTCCTGGTGCAGAGTTAAATTATTTAGCCATTTCAACATGATTAAAGAAAATAAAAACTCTGTTTAGCCGTCACTGAATGACCGATCTGCACGAAAGACATACAAGGTCTCACCATAGAGCCCCACAGTGGAGGTGTCATAATATACATAAAACCTAGCTATCAAACAGGGACATTTTTCCCATAGGGGATTTTAAAAACACTTAAAATAAGGGCTGTGTTTCGTGTAGGCTTACTCTGGCGTGATGTTTTGATAGCTATGTAAATCTCTCGGACAAGGTTACTTTTAGCAAGATATTCGGCTCTGTTTACTCTGATTCTAAAATGCAAATTAGCATCAAAGTAGACGACATGCAAGCTCCTGCACGTCATCTCTAGCTGACACCTTTGCTAACAGGTATTGTGTCATTTTAAAACTCTTCATTACTACATTATCTAACATTCGATAGTTAATCCAGAGAGTGTTACCTTTGCCTCGATTCAGCAGTCTCGTCCGGATCATGGCATTTTCCAGTTCTTAACGATAGCCACATTAACAGCTAATTAGAATTATATTTTGGGGGGGGTAAATACAGGTGAATATATTGATAAAAGTCACCTTGTCCGAGAGAGATTTACACGGTTATCAAAACGTCACGCCAGTGTAAGCCTACACAAAACACAGCCCTTATAATTGTATCTAAAATCCCCTATGGGAAAAATGAATGGTGGAAAAACAATTGGAACCATTTCACTCTTTGACCGCTAGGTTTTATGGGTATTATGACTCCTACTGTGGTACTCTATGCTGTGGGGCCAAAGCTTTAACCCTGGCATTGCTGCCTGCAGCTATATAAGAATTTGTTCTTAACTGACTTGCCTAGTTAAATAAAGGTGAAATAAAAAATAATTATAAAAAAAATCTATATTTTCCTTTGGAGTTGTACAAATAAGTTACTACCCCATTGGTTTGTTGTGGCCTGTGTTGAACAGATTGTCACTTGATACTTGAAAAGGTGTATAGACAAATATGTAGGTTATCCTGTGTCTATGCTATTTTCATGATGTAAAATCCTTTTTTTATGAAAATTGCCATAAATGTGTCTACAGATATCAACTGAACTGCTTTCCTGTTCCAATGTGGTTTTGTTTGTTTTTTTCCCCTATTTAGTCTGCACCAGTCAAGCCCAACTACACCCTGAAATTCACATTAGCCGGCCACACAAAAGCAGTTTCGTCTGTCAAGTTCAGCCCCAGTGGAGAGTGGCTTGCCAGTTCATGTAAGTTTATGACGAGTGCTTTAGGTGGTCTTAGAACAGTAGGCCTACTGAATACTACTATTAGACCTGATAAAATGTAATTAAAGCTGCAATCCATAGCAGTAAAACTGCCACGTCAGTTTGCGATATTACAACAACAAAGATGTTACTTCTAACATCGAACATTATTGCAAGTGAAAAAGAACAGCAGAGTATGTACTACGATTTATGTTTTGCCAGTCACAGCTCTCTGCTTTAAAAGCAATGTAAATTATCTGATTGCATGATAATACTACATTTCAGTTAAAAAGGCTGAAGTACCCTGCCTTGAAATATCTATTTTACAGCTGCTGACAAACTGATCAAAATTTGGGGAGCTTACGATGGAAAGTTTGAGAAAACAATATCGGGACACAAACTTGTGAGTTAAAGTTTCCATTATATTATTTGTAATGATTATGTACAATGCCTTAAAAGTATTCATACAAATGTTGTCTCACCCATCTTCACACATTTCCCCATAATGAATGAAAACATTTTAGAAATGTTTACAAATTAATTGAAAATGTAACATAGATATCTAATTTACGTAAGTATTCACACCCCTGAGTTGATACTTTGTAGAAGCACCTTTGGCAGTGATTACAGCTGTGAGTCTGACTGGATAAGCCTCAAAGCGCTTTCCACACCTGGATTGTGCAACATTTGCCCATTATGCTTTTCAAAATTCTTCAAGCTCTGTCAGTTGGTTGTTCATTGCTGGACAACTATTTTCAGGTCTTGCCATATAATTTCAAGTAGATTTAAGTTAAATGTAACTTGGCTACTCAGGAACATCCACTGTATTCTTGGTAAGAAACTCCAGTGTAGATTTGGCCGTGTTTTAGGTTATTGTCCTGCTGAAGGGTGAATTAATCTCCATGTATCTGATGGAAAACAGACTTAACCAGATTTTTGAATATTTTTATTATGTACAGGCTTCCTTCTTTTCACTCTGTCATTTAGGTTAGTATTGTGGAGTAACTACAATGTTGTTGACCCATCCTACCTTTTCTGCTGTGACAGCCATTTAACTCTGTAACTATCTTAAAGTCACCATTGGCTTCATGGTGAAATCCCTGAGCGGTTTCCTTCCTCCCCGGCAACTGTGTCTTTGTAATGGAAGCCTGTGTCTTTGTAATGACTGGCTGTATTGATGCACCATCCCAAGTGTAATTAAAAACTTCAACGTCTGCTTTTATTAATTTTTTTACCCATCTACCAGTGCAAGGCATTGGAAAACTTCCATGGTCTTTGTGGTTGAATCTGTGTTAGAAATTCACTGCTCGACTGAGGGATCTTATGTATGGGGTACAGAGAGAGTCATTTACAAATCATGTTAAACACTATTGCACACAGTGAGTCCATGCAACTTATTTAGGCTTGCAATAACAAAGATTTAGAATACTTGTTGACGAGACATTTTAAGGTTTTCATTTTTAAATAATTTGTAATAATTCCACTTTGACATGATGGGGTGTTGTGTGTAGGCCAGTGACACCGAATCTCAATTAAATTTTAAATTCATGATGTTACACAACAAAATGTGGAATAAGTTAAGGGGTGTGAATACTTTCTGAAGGCACTGTGTATTTGTTTCACTGCCATGAGTGCTTTTAGTTTGACTAACCAAGTTGACCTTTCACTTGTCTTCTGCAGGGGATTTCGGATGTCGCCTGGTCCTCTGACTCCAACCTCCTTGTTTCAGCATCTGACGACAAGACTTTAAAGATCTGGGACGTCAGCTCGGTAAGAGACAGGATAAGGAGTTTTAGAAGTACTAGACGTATTTCACTTTGTCCCACAATGGAAAATTGGTTTGCGACAGTTTAACACTAGAAGCACAGTGTTATTTTGACATTGTATAAAATATTGTACACGATATTGATGGAAATGAATTGGCAGATATTGATGGCACTGTATATGTAATGTATTTATTAGAATGTTAGATGAATGTAAAATGACGGGCCACTGTCTCAGAAGGGAGTGGCTCTAGGCCTGGCTTTTCTAGTAAAAAACAAAGACATGACAACATTGAATCAACAGCATATTACAAAATAAATAGGTATACAAATTGCACTGGATGGGCTGGGATAAAGTGCTTAGCAGTCAGTGCAGATACTGTTTTCGAAGAGTTAAAATCTTTTTATTTTTATTTCCAATGTCAGGTTTTGTTCATAAGAGTAATGAAGGAATTTGATTAGACTGAACTGGGGTCCACTGGGCTACGGCCCGCCACGTGACCGGCTAAAACCTGTGAGGACGGAGCACCCTACTCAAATCCATAAAGTGTATACTTGTTTTCAAACTAGTGTTAAAACGAAACCCTCAATGACTGCAGGGATAAAGGACTTCCTGCTTCTATGACTGTTGTCAAGGGATGTGAGGAAGTGTCTGCAGCTCTAATCAGAGCTAATTGGCACCACAGGGTAACATTCGTTCTCTGCAGCTAGTTAATGTGTTGTGTAAATTCTACACAGAGAGACTTTATGTCAATCTTAAATGAACAATTCTTTATTATCAGTGCGCTGGAGAGGTTCCAACCAGCTCAATGCACCAAGTGCACGTTGATCAGGAGCTCTAACGGGGCAGTTCTGTTAGATCTCTTATATACTTGTTACAGACAAGTTACATAGGCATAGTTCATAGGGTTGGTTCCGGTGTGTCTGGCACCATCTCTTTATCTTAACTTAAAGAAAATATTCTGGGTGTTCTGCCAGATGGTCCTAAGGAGAGGGTCTCTTCACATGATAAACATTTCTGTCACTTCTGGATTCATTTTAGAACACGTCATGCCGTCAATAAAGGGGTCATTTTCTACTTACCCAGAGTCAGATGAACTCATGGATACCATTTTTATCTCTCTGAATCCAGTATGAAGGAAGTTAGAGGTAGTTTCGCAAGCCAATGCTAACTAGAGTTAACGGAATGCCTGGAAGTCTACCGGAACAGCTAGTATGTCATTGCGCTAACTGTTTCCTCTGCAAATACATCATAATCGCTGATTCGGGGCCCTCCACGCCGTGGATGCTTGATCGACCATAATGACTCTTACCTTGAACATGTTTCATTTAAACCAAATCCTTTCCTCATTGCAGGGGAAATGCTTGAAGACGTTGAAAGGTCACAGCAACTACGTCTTCTGCTGCAACTTCAACCCCCAGTCCAATCTCATCGTGTCTGGATCGGTGAGTCCTACAGATTTTGATTTCCATCAAGGAGGGATTCATATTTGTTGCATGGTTTTGTGCTAACATGAGTTGTTCTCTTCTAGTTTGACGAGAGCGTCCGGATATGGGATGTAAAAACCGGCAAATGCTTGAAGACCCTGCCGGCCCACTCCGACCCTGTCTCTGCTGTAAGTACTGCACCCATCTGTGCATGTGGACACCTTATATGAATCTAGTAAACAATCCACTTCAGATAATAGATTTTCTGCCTATGAGCTTATAGTAGTTGATTGTCACCCCCTCTGGTAAGTGTGAGTAGATCTCTAATCTATATTGCCGTGCAGGTCCATTTCAACAGAGATGGCTCACTGATTGTGTCCAGCAGCTACGATGGCCTCTGGTGAGGGAAATTATCACTTCTTCCTGTTTTGTTGAACATACTTGGCAAAGATATTGACTCACAAAATGCCTGTAAGTGTAACTTGATGACCTTAAAGAACATCTGAGTTGTAATGATGGTCAATGTAACCTAAATATGAGGAGTATTATTTGGAGGTATAAAATCCAATTATATCATCTGTGATATTGGTTGAGAAATATATGAAACTGTATCAACGTTAATATCTCGTCTGTCCATAGCCGGATTTGGGACACGGCATCAGGACAGTGTCTGAAAACACTAATTGGTAAGCTTCTGTGTCCTATAGGAAATATCACATTTTATAGTATTTTTCTGTGAGTACATTATTCCTTTCTGTCTTTTGCAGATGATGACAATCCCCCCGTGTCATTTGTGAAGTTCTCACCAAACGGCAAATACATTCTGGCTGCCACATTGGACAAGTGAGTGTTAGACTATCAGTTGGTTAAGACATGTACAGTCGTGGCCAAACGTTTTGAGAATGAGTAGAATGGTCTCCACAAAGTTTACTGCTTCAGTGTTCTTAGATCTTTGTCAGTAGTTACTATGGTACTCTGAAGTATAATTACAAGTGTTCCATAAGTGTCAAAGGCTTTCATTGACAATGACATTCAGTTTATGCAAAGAGTCAATATTTGCAGTGTTGACCCTTCTTTTTCAAGACCTCTGCAATCCGCCCTGGCATGCTGTCAATTAACTTCAGGGCCACGTCCTGACTGATTGCAGGCCATCCTTGCATAATCAATGCTTGGAGTTTGTCAGAGGTTGTGGGTTTTTGTTTGTCCTCCCGCCTCTTGAGGATCGACCACAAGTTCTCAATGGGATTAATGTCTGGGGAGTTTCCTGGCCATGGACCCAAAATGTTGATGTTTTGTTCCCCGAGCCACTTAGTTATCACTTTTGCCTTATGGTTGGGAGAAGTTGCTCTCGGAGGATGTTGGTACCATTCTTTATTCATGGATATATTCTTAGACAAAATTGTGAGTGAGCCCACTCCCTTGGCTGAGAAGCAACCCCACACATGAATGGTCTGAGGGTGCTTTACATGACACAGGACTGATGGTAGCGCTCACATTGTCTTCTCCGGACAAGGTGTTTTCCGGATGGCCCAAACATCCTGTCTTCATGACATTCTGGAGTATATGCAAATTGCCATCATCAACACTGAGGCAGCAGTCTTTGTGGAGACCAATACTTGTCATTCTCAAAACCTTTGGCCACGACTGTACAGTACCACAGGGTCTTTGTCATGCAGTACTGCACCAGTAGAGGGCCCTATTAGACTGTCCAGTACCACTGGACCAAAGAGTTGAATTTGAATGGGAAGGAAAGCTCAAGCAAATATACAAAGAAAGGATTCTTCATCACTCATGAATGCAAATTAATTATTCACTATTCTTTCTTTGGGGATGCTGTCTTCTAAGTGTTTTTTTTTTTTTTCAGCACCCTGAAGCTTTGGGACTACAGCAAAGGAAAGGTAAGATACTTTTGGTCATGTAGTGTATGTGGACACCTGCTTGTCGAACATCTCATTCCAAAATCATGGAATTAATGTTGGTCCCCCCTTTGCTGCTCTAACAGCCTCCACTCTTCTGGAAGGCTTTCCACTAGATGTTGGAACATTGCTGCGGGGACTTCCATTTAGCCACAAGAGCATTGGTGAGGTCGGGCACTGATGTTTGGCGATTAGGCCTGGCTCGCAGTCGCCGTTCCAATTTATCCCAAAGGTGTTCGATGGAGTTGAGGTCAGGGCTCTGTGCAGGCCAGTCAAGTTCAACCTCTCTTTGTACACGGGGGCATTGTCATGCTGAAACAGGAAAGGGCCTTCCCCAAACTGTTGCCACATAGTTGTAATCACAGAATCGTCTAGAATGTCATTGTATGCTGTAGCGTTAAGATTTCCCTTCACTGAAATGAAGGGGCCTAGCCTGAACCATGAAAAACAGCCCCAGACCAACATCCGCCAAACCTAGATTCGTCTGTCGGACTGCCAGATTGTGAAGCGTGATTCATCACTCCAGAGAACGCGTTTTCACTACTCCAGAGTCCAATGGTGGCAAGCTTTTACACTACTCCAGCCGACGCTTGGCATTGCGCATGGTGATCTTAGGCTTGTGTGCGGCTGCTCGGCCATGGAAACCCATTTCATGAAGCTCCCGACGAACAGTTCTTGTGTATCGCTAGCAGGGCAGAAATTTGCCAAACTGACTTGTTGGAAAGGTGGCATCCTATGACGGTGCACGTTGAAAGTCACTGAGCTCTTCAGTAAGGCCATTCTACAATGTTTGTCTATGGAGATTGCATGGCTATGTGCTTGATTTTATATACCTCTCAGCAACGGGTGTGGCTGAAATACCCTAATCCACTAATTGGAAAGGGTGTCCACATACTTGTTTCTATATACAGTGCCTTGCAAAAGTATTCATCCCCCCTTGCTGTTTTTCCTATTTTGTTGCATTACAACCTGTAATTTAAATTGATTTTTATTTGGATTTCATGTAATGGACATATACAAAAGTCCAAATTGGTGAAGTGAAATGAAAAAAATGGTTCTGTTCTGAAAGACCCCATAGTCTGCAACACCACTAAGCAAGCGACACCATGAAGACCAAGGAGCTCTCCAAACAGGTCAGGGACAAAGTTGTGGAGAAGTACAGATCAGGGTTGGGTTATAAAAAAATATCAGAAACCTTTAACATCCCATGGAGCACCATTTTAAATCCATTATTACATTTTTTTAAGAATATAGCAATATAGAATATACCACAACAAACCTGCCAAGAGAGTACCGCCCACCAAAACTCACGGACCAGGCAAGGAGGGCATTAATCAGAGGGGCAACAAAGAGACCAAAGATAACCCTGAAGGAGCTATAAAGCTCCACAGCGGAGATTGGAGTATCTGGACCACTTTAAGCCGTACACTCCACAGAGCTGGGCTTTACGGAAGAGTGGCCAGAAAAAAAGTCATTGCTTAAAGAAAAAAATAAGCCAACACGTTTGGTGTTTGCCAAAAGGCAAGTGGGAGACTCCCCAAACATATGGATGAAGGTACTCTGGTCAGATGATTGTCTGGTGCAAACCCAACACCTCTCATTACCCTGAGAACACCATCCCCACAGTGGAGCATGGTGGTGGCAGCATTATGCTGTGGGGATGTTTTTCATCGGCAGGGACTGGGAAACTGGTCAGATTTGAAGGAATCATGGATGGCGCTAAATACAGGGTAATTCTTGAGGGAAACCTGTTTGTCTTCCAGAGATTTGAGACTGGGACAGAGGTTCACCTTCCAGCAGGACAATGACCCTAAGCATACTGCTAAAGCAACACTCAAGTGGTTCAAAGGGAAACATTTTAAATGTCTTGGAATGGCCTAGTCAAAGCCCAGATCTCAATCCAGTTGAGAATCTGTGGTATGACTTAAAAGATTGCTGTACACCAGCGGGACCCATCCAACTTGAAGGAGCTGGAGCAGAAATCCCAGTGACTAGATGTGCCAAGCTTAGAGAGAGAGAACACAAGAGACTTGCAGCTGTTGCAAAAGGTATTGACTTTGGGGGGTGAATGGTTATACACGTTCAAGTTTCCTTTTTTTTTTTGTTTCACAATAAAAAATATTTTGCATCTTCAAAGTGGTAGGGATGTTGTGTAAATCAAATGATACCAACCTCCAAAAAAAATCTATTTTAATTCCAGCTTGTAAGGCAACAAATTAGGAAAAATGCCAAGAGGGGTGAATACTTTCGCAAGCCCCTGTATAGTGTATGTCATATGTCTATCGCTCAAGTTGCAATTTGATCCAAACATAGGAATGCTCTTGAATGAAATGTTTCAATTCTCTACATGTTCTCCTCTAATTCCAGTGTTTGAAAACATACACCGGCCACAAAAACGAGAAGTACTGCATATTTGCTAATTTCTCTGTCACAGGTGGAAAGGTAAACCCATCCCCTCTCTCTTGCGTGCATGTCTACAAATAGATTTTCAAGATGATGACTTGTATGATGATGACTTGTATGCTTTTACCAATAGCTTTTTCTGAAGCGTCATTCTCTTTCTTATGTTCTGTATCTCACAGTGGATTGTCTCTGGCTCGGAGGACAACATGGTGTACGTCTGGAACCTGCAGACCAAGGAGATCGTACAGAAACTACAGGGCCATACAGGTAGGGGAGAGTCATGACAAGAGGTTGATGAAACTGATTACTGAACTCAGCAAAAAATGAAACGTCCATTTTTCAGGACCCTGTCTTTCAAAGAATTTGTAAAAATCAAAATAACTTAACAGATCTTCATTGTAAAGGGTTTAACCACTGTTTCCCATGCTTGTTCAATGAACCATAAACAATTAATGAACAATTCAATTAATGAACGGATCTCAATCCCATTGAGCACTTCTTGGACCTGTTGGATCGGAGGGTGAGGGCTAGGGCCAGAGAAATGTCCGGGAACTTGCAGGTGCCTTGGTGGAAGAGTGGGGTAACATCTCACAGCAAGAACTGGCAAATCCGGTGCAGTCCATGAGGAGGAGATGCACTGCAGTACTTAATGCAGCTGGTGGCCAAACCAGATACTGACTGTTACTTTTCATTTTGACCCCCTCATGGGAACTTGTTCAGTTTATGTCTCAGTTGTTGAATCTTATGTCCATACATAAGATTTATACTCAGTTTGCTGAAAATAAACGCAGTTGACAGTGAGGACGTTTCATTTTTTTTTTGTTGCGGAGTTTATTACTTTGAGGTGAAATACATGGTAATCTCATTGTTTGAACACATTGTTACTCACAATGTCTTTGTTTAATTCTCTGCTCTTCTCTTCTCCCTCCCTCCCTCCCTCTATCTAGATGTGGTGATTTCTACTGCCTGCCACCCCACAGAGAACATCATTGCGTCTGCAGCGCTAGAAAATGACAAAACCATCAAACTGTGGAGGAGCGACTGTTAAGCCTCTGCATCCTGGGCGTGCTTATTTTATTTTTATTTTTTTCTACTTTTCATTTGACGAAAAGAGGACTTTCTGCTGAGAGATCTGGGCCTTGAGGACTGAGCCTCAACTCGAAGAACAAAATGAACGCATGTCCAGAACATCATCGCAACCACACACCTTCCCTTCATCCAGAACCAGATGGAACCCCAATCGAACCACCACATCCCTCTACTTGGGCTTGCTTGTGCCCTTACATGTTCTACCATCTCTGCCTTACCCTTACTGTTTTGTGTTTCATCAATTGAAATATGAAAATCAACATTTGTCATTCATGAGGAGTCATATGGTATCTTATGATTTGACACTGTGTGTGTAGGTGTCTTTAGTATTGATACAAGTTTTTTTTGTTTTTATCTTATATTTGACCAATTAAGACTGATTGCATTGACCTCAAGTAAATACTATCCCTCATGTAAGGTGTTTTTTCTTCAGACTAACGGACTGCTTCACTGGTGTCTGACAGCTCACTTTTACCAACTGTAAGTCTCATTAGAATGCAGTAGTTAAGTAGCCTGGACCCAGATCTGTTTGTGCTGTCTTGCCAAACATGGAGTTCATGCGATAGCACAGACTGATCTGAGACCAGGCTAAAAGACAAGTAATAATTATGTAATTTCTAATATTTGTAATTAAATGGTCACTACGAAGAGGCGCTGAAACAAAAAGCTTCATCCATGGTAGCACTTGTGGGTCGTTTTCTGCTGTATTTATTGTAAAGGAATCTGTTCAAAGCTTGGAATGCAATGAAGGGGGTTCAATCAATTTTTGACAAACATCTGGGTGAGTTTTCTGTCCCCATCAGGTGGATTTCCATAGCCATGTTGGGAGTTTTCCTCCAGATGCATATAGTCTATTTCAAGAAGGAGTTTAGTGTTGACAGCATTTTTCTCAACCACTTCTCTACAAGTCACAAGTTTCTCTTGTTTGGTATGGACACTGCTCTGAAACAGCAAGCACTGCCTTGATTTGAACTCACTTCTACATTTTACAAGATGTATTCTGTACAATAGTGTTGAGACTCAACTGATGCCTTTAGAATTCACATTGGATCTAAGTGGGACCGGGATAAGTCAGTGAGATGGTGGGTTGCGAAGTATAGCGTCAAGCGCTAACATCGAAGGTGCACTTGCCTGTACTGCCAGTGCATTTACAGGTCTCAAGTCAATCCTGCTATACTCAAAGTTAATCATTCAAAGTCATGTTTATTGTGAAGAAAAGAAAAAAAGAATCTTAAAGAGGCTGTTTTTGTTTTTTCTTTAATTTAGAGATCCTTCCAGTCCATTGTCCTTCAGTTGGTACTAACTCAGTGTCTGGCTGTCATTATGTTCAACACAACCTGGTGGCACAGTGACCAAATACATGTTTTTTTTGTGCTCTCCATTCTGTACATACTGTATTACTACATCAACATATGTATTTGTTAGAAAAGTAATATTTTAGCTGTCTTTCTATCGTTCTCTGTCTTTGTCTTAATAGCTAGTAGTTCAGTACACATCATTGACATTTTTCATCCTTGCCCTGTCTTCTGGATCCTCTTATCACTGCAGTGGTATTAAGGGCTGCATGAAATTCTGTATCTGCATTTAGTCAATCTGGATTTTGTGAATATGTATTTGCATTTGACAGCTATAACTTGTGACTTAATAAATAGCATTTTTTAAAGATGTACAAAATGTGGTTGTCAGTGGAACTTTCTCAACAAAGTCCCTATAACTGAGTGAGGACCTGTTAGGAGAGAGTACAACACAACAGCACAAAGGTGAAAGCATCAACAAACTAGAATTTGAGATTTCTTTTAATTTTTCTTTCCATGAAAGAACATCAGATAACCCACAAAGAACAGATGATGTTTTCCATCTCCCTAAAAATAGACAAAAATATAAAAGAGGACAATCCCATCTTGTAACAATAGGCCAAAAAAGCATAGACTACAGTTATCAGGGTGTCATTGCCAACCACTCCTCACCCTGACCATTCACGGTCAGATTTCTTTCTGCTCCATTTCAAATCAACATTAACTCGAATGATGTATACAACAGCCCACATGAGGAAAAGGGAGAGGGGGACAGAGTACATAAGCAAGGGATACAATTATTTTGTTACAAAAATAGATTTTTTTGTGTGTTTTTTCTATTACATCGTTAACAAAGAAAGCAGTGATTGTGTCATGAGCTCAGCATCTCCTGATAACATTGTTGAACGTACAAGTAGCCTAGCAACAATTGATTTTTGGAGGGCTTCATGTCTTGAGTGTATTAACCAGTTTTTTTGCTATGTTTTCAGGTCCCATATATAACTGCTGTTAGCTGGAGAGGGACCTTCTCTTAGGGCTTTGAGCTGCTGGTATTCTGCTGGTTGATTGACTTTTAGAGATTCAAGGTCGAATGCAAAAAAACTCAAGATTACTTTTTTTTTTACACCAAAAAACTACTGCTTATAACACTATGGAATCTGTCTATGGAATAGTTTATGGAATAGTTTCAAATTAAATACTTGTCTCCCTCTTGCTAAAATGGACTGGACACACTTACGGAACAGATTTATATATATTTATAAATATATACACATATACATATAGACAAAATAGAGCTTTATGGTGTATGAAGCATTTTTCTTAGCTATTTATTCTATCTAAGTAATCATATCAGTCCAGAGGACCCTTTTCTGTCCATTTCCTGCAGGAGGGAGTGAGCTTGCCCATCTGCGTATGGCTTTTACGTACAGTATATACCTGGGGTCTTAAATCACACTAACCCGATCAAGCTCAGAAAAGGAGACATCATACACAAGAGAGCAGATTAGGTGTACATTTAAAAAGCTGGATAACCGTTTGCAAATAAATGAATCATCAAAATGTGGTTATTTTTCTGAACTTTTAGTTGGGGTGCCAGTCTGATTTGACCTCATGTTCCAGAGAACTACCTTTACTAGTGCTTAAGTTGGAATCGTTAGAACAATGAGCCAATTAATTTTCAGTAGTTTTTCCCTCACTGACAATTACCATTTAGTCCAGATAAAAATACTGTTTAGACAGGATTGGCCTGAACACGGCAGTCATTTCTCTGTTTCCAGAATAGTTTAAATTAAGACCTAATGAAAATTAATTCACCTCACTAAAATACATGAACTAGATTTGGACTAAGGACATGTCAATCGATCCTCCTGTGGTTATTGCTACTTATTCAATTGAGGTTTTGTCTGACCAAAGAGGAAAATGAATATTGATAATGTCATGAAAAAGTGCCTTTTCTGATTAAATACTTGTAAAAAAATTCAAGTAAATGTAGCAGTTGTGCATCTCTTCCACTAGGGGGAAGTCACAGCACTCCCATAGCCACCAAGTTCCCTGTTCTCGCTGGTCAACCTCTATCTCAGAGCAAACGTTACAGTCTCTCTCTAGCTCTCTCTAGTCTGCTATCATGTAGGCTGCTAAACTTGGTCTTGCAGCTCTGCTAGAGTTGATGGAAATCCAAAGCAGTCTGTTGTCCTGCAGGACAGGGTTTAACCATCCCTTTATAATAGGAACACAACCACACTATGGACAATCTTTGGAACAATGCATGATGCATAGTTATGCAGCGGCTGCAGCATAGAAAGAAAAGAATGCGCAGTATGGGCATATAGCAGATTTATACATAACGTTACATATTTAACATTTCAGTTTGAATTAAATGAAACTGGGTTGTCCAGAGAAATGCAGGGTGTGGATTCCTCTGAGGGTGAGGGGAGGCTGGGCAGTGGAGCAGTCAAGGGTCTCTGTCTCTTCACCAGGCCCACATCCTCCAGTCAGAGTGGATGGTCTGGGCCAGAGCTCGCAATGGAGGAGCATGGGCTCCACAATACTGAGGTTAAGTGTCAAGAAATAAGAGAACATCTCTCACCATAAACATGACTGCGTTGAAGCACTTCTCCCATGAACTGTTTGACATGGGGCTGTCTGGGGGGGGTTATGTAGAGAACTGAGAGCTTGATGGATGAAAACAGAGGTAATTCTAAATTGTTTTGCAAGAGCAAAATTTAACAAATACCATCAATACTGTTGTAATATCCTGTACAGGTCAAAGACCATTCTAAAGCTAGGTTACACAGTGAGGAACAGCATGCTTGGTTGCTGTGTGGAGGTTGATTATGGTGTGTTGTAGTTCATAGAAGAGAAAGGAATGGTCTCAGAGGTGGAGGGACACATGACATGACATGACATGACATGACAATGACGTGGCATCACTTTAAAACGTTCAGATCAGCTGACAGTATTTCCCTACAAACTATTACTCCTTTTCTTCTTCATTTTGTTGTCACAACGCAGACAGGAAAAATAAAAAAATGCTTGTAGTAGAGCGATAACAACGTTCATCTGTTTGCTTTCCTTGTCTTCCTGTGCCAACCTTCCAGAGCACACAGTAATGCACATGTAGTATAGGGCTTATGTGAGGGTGACTCCAGATACGCACTGCCCCTAATGTCAGTACAGTACAACAAAATGAGTAGTGCCAGAGAGAAGCTTTTTCAGGCCACATGAAGGTCATCCAGCATTGGTCCTAAGAGGCCACACTGCAGGCTTTCACTCCAATCACTAAAGCTATCTGAGCCTCTAAACACTGGACCGATGTAGCGACGTAGCGTCTCTCCTCTCATGTTCCCACAGTGCTAATAGAATAATGAGACGTGGAGAAGTGGCTGAGTTTGGGTTGAGGGACCTGAGTGGAGCACTGTTCATCTGTATGGTCCCACCTCTGAGTCCTTCTCTCCCAAAACACATACAGTACACCTCGAAACAGACCCAACCGGACCTGACCGGATTAAACCGGACTACACCTGAACAGATTGGACCGGACATGACCGGGCCTCGTTCCTCACCTCTGCAAACGGACCAATCTCCCTTAAGTTAGTCCTGAAAGTGAGACGCCTCTGAACAGAGCCAGGGACAGCCCATGCAGCCCCGCCTCTCTTCAACAAGTCCAAAACACGATTGTCCCAATTACTATACTGCTGATGAAACTGCCACAGTTCAAAATACACCTGCAAACCTTTAACACCTGATCTTCTTGGTTGTTGTTTCACGTTACAAAACAATGGCTTAAAACACTTCCTTTCTTCTTGGTCCATTTCATTACCAGTCCATTGATGTCTTTCAATTCATCTCATGAGATATATATATATATATATATATATATATATATATATAGATAGATAGATATTTGTACAATGTATAAAACTGACTCATGGACATTGAACTTGTTTTTTGAAACACATCAAAGAGGGGGGGACTTCTTTAGATCCAATGATGTCACATAATCTCGAGGGGGAGTGGTTTGCAGACACTCCCTCCGTGTCCAGAAGTGTTAGAGGCGGAGGGGGCGAGGGGAACATGGGCTACGCCCCGCCTGCAGTTATGTCATTTGGTGGGGCGCCTCTAGCATCTCCATGAGGAAGGTGTCGATGGGCGTGTCCCCGATGAGCTTAAAAAAGAACAGGTGCTCCAGACACTTCAGACCAATGGAGCGCAGGGCTGGTAACCGCAGCAACAGCTTGGCAAACCTAACCCAATCAAACACACAAAATAACTTTGATTAATGTGACAGAAAATAAGAGGTGGATGTAGACAAGATGTTTTCTCATATGCCGATGTACAGTGATTCATTAAAGGGTTGCCCATGATATAATTGGAACATCTGTCACATACTGTAAGCTACATATACAATACATAAAGCAGACAGTGCAGTTCCTGCCGAACACACTGACAGAGTAGAAAAAGAAAGAAAGAAAGAAAGAAAGAAGGAAAGAAAGAAAGAAAGAAAGAAAGAAAGAAAGAAAGAAAGAAAGAAAGAAAGAAAGAAAGAAAGAAAGAAAGAAAGAAAGAAAGAAAGAAAGAAAGAAAGAAAGAGGCATATGTGGAGCGTGTGTTTGAAGTTTGAGGAAGCAAATTTTCACCATAAAAATTCACCTTTATAATGAAGCATTCCATGCATCATCGCATTTGTAGACTTATGTAACAACTTTTTGGGGAAATAACAGTTCTACCAGGCGGTTGAGAAGATGAAAGAGGGTCATACCAGCAATGCCATATTAGAATGCCAATTTGCATAGCATTTCTATCTCAACAATATTACAACAATTACTTTAGGTCTTCTGTAATGGCTTTTATAGGTAGGTAAGCATTGTTAAGTGAGGACTGATGTCAAATGTTAACAAATTATGTTAATTCTGTATGTCCAAACAAGAATATTCAATGACTTTGGTGTATAGTGCAATGTTACTATTATAGGCATTGTTTTAAAACAAACTGAAGTCTTATTGATTAATTGACCCTATGGGCCATGAAATGTGGTTTAACCAATGTATGTTGCTTAATATAGTGAGTTGTCACCAAAATAAGTATTTTCTTTTATAAAAAATGAAATTGTTTTAGTCCAACATACTTTTTTTCTGAGATATAAACTGCCTGATTGAGCAAATATTATTTTTAATTCTTGCTTTTTAGCCTTTTTACATTTATCATAATCCTACTCTTCAAAGTCTTCACTAACAGGAATGGTGCAATATTAATCCTTCACCAACTGAATTCCTGTCTTTAATCCCATATCTTTGGTGACTGATTTTGAGTTTTCTTACAGCCCTCTTTTTTATTTATTTAACAAGGCAAGTCAGTTAAGAACAAATTCTTATTTACAATGATGGCCTACCTACATCATCAGCCCCTGGAGCAAATTAGGGTTAAGTGCCTTGCTCAAGGACAGATCAACAGATTTTTCACCTTGTCAGCTAAGGTATTCGAACCAGCAACCTTTCGGTTACTGGCCCAACGCTCTAACCACTAGGCTACCTGATGCCCACAAAAGAGTAAAGAGTGCCACAACCACAGCAACCCAAAAGGATACACATTATGTTAATTATTACAGTAGGGCTGGGGGAGTTGACCAATCAAGTTCAAGTGAAGATTCTTTTTATATCCACTTCTAAATCCATTGTCAAAACTTGCTCTACCAGTCGGCTGAGAATAGGGTTAAGTTGTGAATATGACTAAAATTACAGGGTAGCCTGCTCTGCTGACACTGACAAACAGATAAATAAAAAACAAAGTTGTCTGATCGATATAATAGGCCTACAAGAAGGGGAGACAGAAATAGCCTACAATATGGCCTACAAGATGGCCAAGACCGAGAGGAGAAAAAAAGAGTCAAATTCAAGACCATCATTGTAATTTTGTCAAATCACCAGCATAATAAGAGTTCAAAATGTCCAGTATTTCTGTGTTCATATTTCAGAACAACTTATGGATTCTTTAGACATTCAGAATAGTGAAAAGATGAATGCTACAAATTATTACTAACCCAAACACAGTCGGGAACAATGGGCCTTCTACCCCTTCAGAGAAGGGCTAAGGATTTATAAAATAATAACCCTTTGGACTAAAATGTTTCAATATCTGGTTCGCATACCCATTGTTGCCTTAGTTAGCATTTACTGGCAGATATCATGTTGAAAACTCTTTCCTACCCTACCGGCTCCCGATGTCATTCTTTTGTGAGCTGCTCCATGCCAAAACCAGTTGAGAGCTGCTCATTCTTGCTGCCTGCAGATGATATTCTGCTGAAGCGGCACCCATGTGAATATATTTCACATGCTTTGGGATTGTGTAGGCTACTTTGTGCATGATTTCTCCATTGTATTACATAATTGATAACTCGTATACCTCCACTACACTTCTTTGATACGCATCAGTAGGAATTAAGAAGTAAGTATACGCAATGCCCACTGAAATAAAAGTGGATCTACCTGCGTATACCCTCCGCTACACCACTGGCCTTTTGTGTTTTACAAAAAGTGCACTCGCCACTACGCAAACATGCCTAGAATAGATAAGGATATTAAAGATATTTTACTCCGCTGGTCTCAGAAAGAAACTACAAGTCCTCACTGTCCGAGACCGAGTCAAGACCGTGTACAAATGTATCCGACCAAGACACTCAATATGTGGTCTTGAGACCGGAATCGAGACCAAGACCGTCTCAAGTACTACAACACTGGTGTGAGGAGTCATGCAGCTGAATTTTGAATATGTTGAAGTCTGAATTATTTTACTTATTTGTGTATAGACAGGAGAAGCCTAATTAGGCTATATAATTTTGTCAATTTAATTCAATTTACTTTAGGGGAAGAATAGTTTATGGATGGAGGTGCATGTATCCGTACCTGCCAGGCTGATCTGGGTATTTCTGTTTGCAGTAGGCCTCAAGAGAGGCGTAGACCTTCTCTCTCAAAGCTTCCACCTCGCCTGGGTTTGACAAGCCTTTAGAGTCTGAGGAGAGACACACAGCACTTGCATCAGACAACCAGGCACAACAGTTACAGGATATGAAATGTGGATGTTGCATGTCTGTACATATACAGCTTTGTGTGTACATTCAAGCATTTGTGTTTATGTGTGTGTGTGTTATATTGTATGCCTTTGTGTCTGTGGGTGTACATGCACATGTGAGACAGGGAGTGCTAGTGCTAAACAGCAGTGGACAGGCTGGCTGCCCCTAAGCCTAAGACCTGCATGCTGCCATCAGAAGGTTTTAACACTAATTAGATCAAATGGCATGTGATCTACCCTACTGGCCTTTGGCCTTTGTCTCATATACACTGGGGGCCAAAAGTTTGGAATATTACTCATTCAAGGGTTTTTCTTTTTTCTAAATTGTTTACATTGTAGAATAAAAGTGAAGACATCAAAACTATGACATAACACATATGGAATCATGTAGTAACCCAAAAAAGTGTTAAACATTCCAAACCTTTGGCCCCCAGTGTACATATGCAGGGTAATTCTCTCCAGTACACAGCCTGGATGAGGCAACA
This sequence comes from Thymallus thymallus, assembly GCA_023634145.1. Classification (NCBI taxonomy): domain Eukaryota; kingdom Metazoa; phylum Chordata; class Actinopteri; order Salmoniformes; family Salmonidae; genus Thymallus; species Thymallus thymallus. Next base: position 14,310,430 of record CM042404.1, read on the forward strand.
CATGTAGGCTGTCTATGACCTTGTGTTTTCCACTCTAGCAAGAGGTTGAATAAACCTACATTCAGAGGCAATTTGCAGTAGAACTTGTTCTTTGCTTTGGCTATTTTACAATAAACATTTCTTTCTTTCAAACATTTTATTTTCATTTTTAATACATCACAGTCACCAACAACGACAACATAACACTTCTGGGCCCGTATCCACAAAGCATCTCAGATAAGGTCCTTGGAATCCTGTTAAAACCTGTTTTAAAATAAGACCAAAAACTCCCAGCTCAGAGAGGGTTTTAGGATGATGTTACACTGCCCAGACAGATTCTAATCTAGGAGTAATATCAACTCATAGATTTTACATTGACATTTGAGTAATATAGCAGACGCTCTTATCCAGAGCAGCTTACAATTAGTCAATTTATCTTAAGATAGCTAGGTGAGGACAACGACACATAAAAAGTAAATTTTCCCTCAACAAATTATTTATCAGCCAAATACGTACTAGTAGCAAAATAGTTATTTAAGATACTCTTCAGCGGTAATAAAAGATGCGTCATAAAAGTTTATCTCGGCCGGTAATCACAACAGTTTGAGGTACCGCAAAGGAAAGATGGTGATGAAGCTAATTGACATTGTTGCAAAGGATGGGGAATAACCAATCGCAATGAGGCATCGCAAGGTGTGATTTCTATAGTACACTTCAAACAACTACAGTTAATGTCACTGTAAATCAAATGTTGCATTGATAAAATAAATGATATCATTTTCGTCTGGCACGATCACTTAGCCTACTCTTAATTATTGCCTAATATGTTGGCACGCATACATTTTAACCAATTCTGATGGTTAATAGAGGAATATTTTAAATATTACCATTTTAACAACTTTGGCACAGTAGGCATCAAGTCACTTGCAGATAATGTTGAACACAATCAAATGCCTTCAATTCCCCAACTTGTAGGCATCTTTTTTAATAACATAACGTTGCGCTCCAAAGGGATATATTGAAATAACCAGGTAGGCCAGTTCTCAATGTGTTTATTTATTAGCCTAGTGGTTAAAAGTATTTAGGCATGTTATGTGAAATAGGCCTCATGTGAAATGTCAAAAGCGCAAGAGATATTGTTGCATGTAGGTCTAGATTATTAATGGATTGATCATATCAAAACATAAATATCAAAACATTGTTTTAACAACTAGAAAGCAATTGCATGTGGTACAGGAACCAATGATTCGCTGCATTTTTCTATTATCAAGACACCTGCTGGTTAGGAAAGCTCACGAGGTCTCCTAAACATCTGTCGACTAGGTGGGACTAAAGATGCTTCATGCATAGCTTTTATTTTTACCCATAAGAGTAGGAGTAAAATGTCTCTATTCTCAGCACTTACGACCCTAGACACTTTATGTATAAGGGCCCTGATTCAACATTTAATGCAACCCTTTTATGGGTCTGATTGGTTACCACTGAGCAAGTATTTGTTTTAAAAGAAAATGAAAAGGCCTGAACAGAGCAATACTCTCATCTCAGTGTGGGAAAGAACTCAGCCCCTCTGAATCCCAGCATTCCCCCTGTTAGGCCATCTCTGTGAGATGCTCCTAATTAGGGGAAAGTAGGCTGTGATGTGTTCCAGAGCCAGGGTTATAACAGAGTGACCCGGGAGCACAGAGGAGCAGTCTGTCCTGGGAGAATGGGGCCCGGCGGCACGTTCCCACACTGCTCTTTGTCTCCGGGGCCACGGCACAGACTCATTAAAGACAGGGAGCGCGTCTGGTGCCAGCTGGGCATGGCTGGCGTGGGCACTCAGAATGGTAATGAAGTTAACCCTGGCCTGTACCATAGAGCAGAGGGCTAGCAGAGGGCTAGCAGAGGGCTAGCAGAGGGCTAGCAGAGGGCTAGCAGAGGGCTAGCAGAGGGCTAGCAGAGCAGAGGGCTAGTGGGACTATCATTTGTTTTACAACAGGACAATGAGCCAAAACACACCTCCAAGCTGTGTAAGGGCTATTTGACCAAGAAGGAGAGTGATGAAGTGCTGCATCAGATGACCTGGCCTCCACAATCAACCGACCTCAACCCAATTGGTTGAGTTGGATGGCAGAGTGAAGGACAAACAGCCAACAAGTGCTCAGCATATGTGGGAACTCCTTCAAGGTGGTTGGAAAAGCATTCCTCATGACGCTGGTTGAGAGAATGCAATTTCATAGTTTTGATGTCTTCACTATTATTCTACAATGTAGAAAATAGTAAAAATACAGAAAAACCCTTCAATGAGTAGGTATGTCCAAACGTTTGACTGGTACTGTATATATACACTACAGTTAAAAAGTTTGGGGTCACTTAGAAATGTCCTTGTTTTTGAAAGAAAAGCCAGTTGAGGACTTTGCCGTCTGTTTCTCAAACTAGACACTCTAATGTACTTGCGCTCTTGCTCAGTTGTGCATCAGGGCCTCCCACTCCTCTTTCTATTCTGGTTAGAGCCAGTTTGTTCTGTGAAGGGAGTAGTACACAGCGTTGTACGAGATCTTCAGTTTCTTGGCAATTTCTCACATGGAATAGCCTTCATTTCTCAGAACAAGAATAGACTGACGAGTTTCAGAAGAAAGTTCTTAGTTTCTGGCCATTTTGAGCCTGTAATCTAACCCACAAATGCCGATGCTCCAGATACTCAACTAGTCTAAAGAAGGCCAGTTTTATTGCTTCTTTAATCAGTTTTCAGCTGTGCTAACATAATCGCAAAAGGGTTTTCTAATGATCAATTAGCCTTTTAAAATGATAAACTTGGATTAGCTAACACAACGTGCCATTGGAACACAGGAGTGATGGTTGCTGATAATGGGCCTCTGTACGCCTATGTAGATATTCCATAAAAAAATCAGCCGTTTCCAGCTACAATAGTCATTTACAACATTAACAATGTCTACACTGTATTTCTCATCAATTTGATGTTATTTTAATGGACAAAAAACTAAAAACAATGACTTTTGAACAGTAGTGTATATACAGTAAAGTATTCAGAATGCTTGAGTTTTTCATACCGAACCCCTCCGTTGAGAGGATGTAGGTTTTCGATTAAACATTTTTTTTTTCATGAAAGTTACTCTTTAAACGATTAAAATTAAAACCGATATAAACTATGTAGAAAAGATAATGGAGCTGTATATTTTTAAGATCATCTTTGAGAACTAACAATCACCAATGGCATGGCATGGGGCCCCCATTGATTTTGATATAATGTTTGAGTCACTAAGAACACAGCTTAAGCCATTGCAAAATGTGTAGAATTTAAGGAAATTAGATTTGTAACTGCAAATGTTCTCTCAGCCCCATTGAACACTGTATAGAATTGCAAGAACTTACCTTTAAAACAGATTTTTTTTCTCTGCAGCCAGTAAAATGTTCAGTCGGAGACTGCACCATTGGCCATGCCCAATACCACATTTAGAAGATAGAATTGAGAGAACATGGGGCTGAGGGAACATTGGTCCGAGGGAACATAGGGCCCGAGGGAACTGAGGGCCGAGGGAACTGAGGGAACACTGGACTGAGGAAACATAGACATGGTCTTGCAGAGGGCTAACAAAGCAGGGGGCTAGCAGAGAGCTAGAAGAGCAGAGGGCTAGCAAAGCAGAGGGCTAGCAGAGCAGAGGGCTAGCAGAGCAGAAGGGTAGCAGAGCACAGGGCTAGCAGAGCAGAGCAGAGGGCTAGCAGAGTAGAAGGGTAGCAGAGCACAGGGCTAGCAGAGCAGAGCAGAGCAGAGCAGAGGGCTAGCAGCGCAGAGGGCTAGCAGCGCAGAGGCCTAGCAGAGGGCTAGTAGAGTAGAGGGCTAGTAGAGGACTAGAAGAGCAGAGGGCTAGCAGAGCAGAAGGGTAGCAGAGCACAGGGCTAGCAGAGCAGAGCAGAGGACTAGAAGAGCAGAGGGCTTGCAGAGCAGAAGGGTAGCAGAGCACAGGGCTAGCAGAGCAGAGCAGAGGACTAGAAGAGCAGAGGGCTTGCAGAGCAGAAGGATAGCAGAGCACAGGGCTAGCAGAGCAGAGCAGAGGACTAGAAGAGCAGAGGGCTAGCAGCGCAGAGGCCTAGCAGAGGGCTAGTAGAGTAGAGGGATTGTAGAGGACTAGAAGAGCAGAGGGCTAGCAGAGCAGAAGGGTAGCAGAGGGCTTGCAAAGCAGAAGGTTGGAGGCTAGAGGCTATCTGTGGGCACTGTGGACAGTGTTGCGGGCCACATAACTGCCATGACACTTGGGTGGGTGGTAGAAACCACGTCAGCAACATGGGGCTGGCGGGTGATGGTGGTGGTGTGTGTGTGTGTGTGTATCAATCCATCAATCAATCAATCAAATGTATTTATAAAGCCCTTTTTACATTAGCAGATGTCACATAGTGCTTATACAGAACCCAGCCTAAATACCCCAAAGAGCAAACAATGCAGAAGCACGGAGGCTAGGAAAAACTCCCTAGAAAGGCAGGAACCTACACTCTTAGAAATAAGGGTTCCAAAAGGGTTCTTCGGCTGTCCCCATAGGAGAACCCTTTGAGGAACACTTTTCGGTTCCAGATAGAACTATTTTGGGTTCCATGTAGACCCCTCTGTGGAAAGGGTTCTACGTGGAACCCAATAAGGTTTTATCTGGAACCAAAAAGGGTTCTAGCTAGAACCGAAATGGGTTCCTCAAAGGGTTCTCCTATGGGGACAGCCGAAGAACCCTTTTAGGTTCTACATAGCACCTTTTCTTCTAAGAGTGTAGGAAGAAACATATAGAGGAACCAGGCTCTGAGCGGTGGCCGTCCCCTTCTGACTGTGCCGAGTGGAGATTATAAAAGTACATGGCCATTAAGGCCAGATCATTCTTCAAGATGTTCAAAAATTCATAGTCCAGCAGAGTCAAATAATAACCACAGTGGTTGTAGAGGCTGCAACAAGTCAGCACCTCAGAAGTAAGTGTCAGTTGGCTTGTAATAGCCGGGCATTCAGAGGTCGAGACAGCAGGTGCGGTAGAGAGGGAGAGCGAGAGGGAGAGAGAGAAGGAGGGAGAGCGAGAGGGAGAGGGAGAGAGAGAAGGAGGGAGAGCGAGGGAGAGGGAGAGGGACAGGGACAGGGAGAAGGAGGGAGAGGGTAGAAAAAACAGCAGGTCCGGGACAAGGTAGCACATCCAGTGAACAGGTCAGGGTTCCATAGCCGCAGGCAGAACAGTTGAAATTGGATTAGCAGCACGACAAGGAGGGTATTATGGTCCTTGAGGACCGCACAGTATAAGAGTTTACTGGTATCATGTGCAGTCATTGTTTGGGAGGTTAAAGTAGCAGGAACAGATGTATTAAAGCAGAACCCTTTATTGTGTAATTATAATCTAATTATCTAATTTAAAAGGCTCTGGTAGGAGTGTATGTATGTGATACCTGGGTTGAAGAGGACGATGGCTCGAAGGCACCCCAGCTCTGTCTTGTCCATCTGCATGTCTCTCATCTTGGACACTAGTTCTGTGAGCACTCTGGATGGAGAGACGGAGAGACATAGACAGGCTCTTAGAGACCTAACCATCAGTCAGCAAAACCTCCATAGGTCACTATTCATTGGGCTCCCGAGTGGCGCAGCGGTCTGAAGCACTGCATCTCCATGCTGTATCACGGGTCAACGCACCATTGGCCCAGCGTCATCCGGGTTTGGCCGTCATTGAAAAATAAGAATTTGTTGACTTGACTAGTTAAATAAAGGTTAATTAATTAAAATAAACCCTCCCTTATCTACAAGTGAAATTCAATGGAAACTCAATACAAACCAATTGACAACACCGCCCTGACACACATGGGATGTTTAACCAGCTAAAAATCGTACAGCCCTGCCTACACCATGTAATTCAAGCTGCTTAGAACATGGCTGATAAAAGGAAACACATGAACGACATAGCCGTAACCGAACACTGACATTCCCGGCGCCCACGTGTGACATCACTAGGCAGGGTGGTGTTTTGTTTTGGGAGTATGACGCGACCGCTCAAACTCCTCACCGCTCTCTGACTCCGTCCCGCCCGCTCTCTGACTCCGTCCCGCCCGCTCTCTGACTCCGTCCCGCCCGCTCTCTGACTCCGTCCCGCCCGCTCTCTCTCTCCCTCTCTCCCTGTCTCTCTTTTAAGTCAATTGCAGCTCTTAGCTCATCCTAATTTAATTTGCCTGTTGGAACAATGAGGGTAAAAAAAGACTTGAGTGTTTAAGTTAACCACCCTCTTCATTTGTATGGCGGAGAAGAGAGAAGAGAAGAGAGGAGAGGAGAGGAGAGGAGAGGAGAGGAGAGGAGAGGAGAGGAGAGGAGAGGAGAGGAGAGGAGAGGAGAGGAGAGGAGAGGAGAGGATAAAGCATCATTATCAGTCATCTTAATGCTTCCCCAGTTAATACAAAGATGTAATCCATCCATTAGAAGTAGTGAACTGGCAGTATGCTAATCACTGAGCACAGATTCCCAGCTGGGGAAAGAGAGGGAGAGATAGAAGAGAGAAAGGGAGAAAGATAGCAGAGGGAGAGAAAGATGGGAAAGAGAGAGAGCAAGAGAGAGATAGCTGTTTCCCTCAAAATAACACTTCAGTTGGTGACTCAGCATGCCAGGGTACACAGGGTTTAGAGCATTGGAGCACTTCACAATACAATCTGTTGGATTGATCTCACAGTGGATGGCCGTAACGTCTTTGTACACTGGCATATCTTGATACTGTTCTTTGGTATTAATTTGTCTATAAAAATGTGACCTTAAAAAACAAACAATGCGACAATAGGAATAAAATGTGATTAATGGAAAATAAGATCAATATCGGCTTTGGAATAGTCACAGCCTGCCATGGGATTGCTGTCAAAAGAGTGTCATTTAATCAGGAAAAAAATAAAATAATTCTGTCTGAGCAGGTCTCCATATCTCCCTGTGACGTCCGTTGCCAGTAGCCATAAATATTTAATGAATATCTGTTAATCAATAATAAGAGCACTCTCTGTTGCACATCACTACCTCTTCTTCTGACAGAGCCTTTTCACTGTTATAGGTCAGGGTCTACTTTTCTCTAGCCCTAATTGTGGAAACTGTGGAAATGTTGCATAGCAACCAACAAAAATGTATTTCACAAAGCAGATTATATCGAGGCAGCGCCAACAGGGTGTTCTTGACTACCTGTCAAAGATGGCTCCTACTCCAGCACTGTGGGCACTGTTGCGATGGACGTGTAGCCCTGTTGCTAGGAGGATCCCATCTTTCACCGCTATCGAACGGTGTGAGAAGGACGCGATGAGGAGCTCATTCCACCCTGAGGGGAAAAAAGAGAAGAGAGAAAAGAAAGAATAAGAAGAGAGATAAATAGTGAAAACCTAGTACAAAGTTCATCAAGTTGCATTCAACATTCAAACTAAATTGAGCTGACAACAAGGGAAGGGAATTCCAATTAATCAATTCTAGGCTGAATAGGCTAAACCAGATTATTATTTCATGCATAGGCTGTGGGCCATTAGCATCCAATCTTAGACGTGCATTCCAGAGAGACAAGCGTTTAACAGAGTGTACTGCGCCTGCCATCCCAATAAAGGCGACAAACTTGATATACCAAGCGAGGGGGCAAGGCACGGAGAGCTCTGTTCTGCCTAGCAACACTCTCCGCTTTTCCCCAGAGTTGAGTTGGGAATGAGAGGGGCTGGGGCTGGGATGCTTTCATCTGTGAGACAGCAGAACTAAAGTGGTTATTTATAGAAGACGTGAGCTGAGAGCTGAGAAGAAGAGAGAGGACCCTCTCAGCCAGCTCCAGAACAGCTATTTCGCAGAAGGTCTCACTCTCTCCATCACTATGGGTGCCCAGAAGGAGAACGGTTAGAAGGGGTAGGAGAGGGTTAGAGAGATGGATGGAGGGATGGATGGGCTTCCTCATGGTGAGTTTGGAAGTGAACTGTGTAATTTTTAAGTGATAATGCCCTCGAAGCAGGTGTTTGGAGGATATATTGCCACGGGTGCCAATATATCCTTCAAACACTGGCTTCGAGGGCAATATCACTTTTAACTAGCTGCTCTTCGTTTGACCTGTTTTCTATTGATATTTATTTGTGTATATACAGTTGAAGTCGAAAGTTTACATACACCTTAGCCAAATACATTTAAACTCAGTTTTTCACAATTCCTGATATTTAATCCTAGTGAAAATTCCCTATCTTAGGTCAGTTAGGATCACCACTTTATTTTAAGTATGAAATGCCAGAATAATAGTAGAGAGAATGATTTATTTCAGCTTTTATTTATTTCATATTCCCAGTAGGTCAGAAGTTTACATACACTCAATTAGTATTTGGTAGCATTGCCTTTAAATTGTTTAACTTTCGGGTAGCCTTCCACAAGCTTCCCCCAATAAGTTGGGTGAATTTTGGCCCATTCCTCCAGACAGAACTGGTGTAACTGAGTCAGGTTTGTAGCCCTCCTTGCTCGCACACGCTTTTTCAGTTCTGCCCACAAATTTTCTATAGGATTGAGGTCAGGGCTTTGTGATGGCCACTCCAATACCTTGACTTTGTTGTCATTTTGCCACAACTTTGGAAGTATGCATGGGGTAATTGTCCATTTGGAAGACCCATTTGCAACCAAGCTTTAACTTCCTGACTTATGTCTTGAGATGTTGCTTCAATATATCCACATAAATTTCCTTCCTCATGATGCCATCTATTTTGTGACGTGCACCAGTCCCTGCTGCAGCAAAGCACCCCCACAACATGATGCTATCACCCCCGTGCTTCATGGTTGGGATGGTGTTCTTTGGCTTGCAAGCCTCCCCCTTTTTCCTCCAAACATAACCATGGTCATTATGGCCAAACAGTTATATTTTTGTTTCATCCGACCAGAGGACATTTATCCAAAAAGTAAGATCTTTGTCCCCATGTGCAGTTGCAAACCGTAGTCTGGCTTTTTTATGGCGGTTTTGGAGCAGTGGCTTCTTCCTTGCTGAGCGGCCTTTCAGGATGTCGATATAGGACTCGTTTTACTGTGGATATAGATACTTTTGTACCTGTTTTTTTCAGCATCTTCACAAGGTTGTTGTTCTAGGATTGATTTGCACTTTTCACACCAAAGTACGTTCATCTCTAGGCGTTTGGAAATTGCTCCCCAGGATGAACTAGACTTGTGGAGGTCTACAATTTTTTGGGCTGATTTCCCCATGATGTCGAGCAAAGAGGCACTGAGTTTGAAGGTAGGCCTTGAAATACATCCACAGGTACACCTCCAATTGACTCAAATTATGTCAATAACCCTATCAGAAGCTTCTAAACCCATGACATCATTTTCTGGAATTTTACAAGCTGTTTAAAGGCACAGTCAACTTAGTGTATGTAAACTTCTGACCCACTGGAATTGTGATATAGTGAATTATAAGTGAATTAATCTGTCAGTAAACAATTGTTGGAAGAATTACTTGTATCATAGATGTCCTAACCAACTTGCCAAAACTATAGTTTGTTATCATGAATGTGTATGTAAACTTCCGACTAAAACTGTACATAAAGAATATGACAGATAATTAATTTTATGAGATCTGCTACTCTTGAGTTCAGGCAAATAGCCTACAAATAGCCTACAAAGTAATGCTGCAGTGACCTGCCCATGGAGACCATGATGTGGTCTGATGAATGTTCATGACCTGGTCGTGTTGAACTCACCTGCTCGTAGTAGGATGACCTGGTCGTCCAGGGGCAGCTCAGAGAAGTGGGGGATCCTCTTGGCCCACTCCACCAGTGTAAAGAGCTGCTTGTCGGCTGCTTGGCAGATATTGGTCACCGGGTCGTTGGGCTAAAGAGAGACACATGGGAAGGCTTGCTGTCACAAATACATTTAGCAAAAACTGAAAGATACTTAAGTGATAATACCCGAAAAGCCAGTGTTTGGAGGATATATTGGCACGGATGTTGCAAACTGTGCCAATATATCCTCCAAACACCGGCTTTGGGGCATTATCACTTTTATACAAGGGGTTAACAACATATTCAAATAATGATTTACATAGTTTCATTAAAAACGTTATTTCGATTTCATCTTTCCACAACATATAGTCCCAACACAAATCTAGGGTTGCTACTCAACCCGGCTGGTCATTCATTCTATTGGTTTGGTTGCCAGAGAGGCGACCCAGTCTTTCTGTTCTGTATCTATGGACGCGAGCCAGTTGTTCGTTCTAAATGTTCCATTGCCATACTGGCTGGCAACGTTCTTATCCCTTGCTTGCTAGCTAGCCAACTACTGTTAACTTACAGTCACGTCAAACAGCCATAATAACAACAAAGTATCTGCATTTGCATTTGTTTAAGCTGTTTTCTAGTGACATTTATTTGGATACATCCATAACAATGAGCTAATGAGGCACGATTTCACCTGGCATAGAAAATGTTCTCTCTCGTCCGGACACTGTTGTCCAGAGGAGCTAGCCAACAACACAGCTAACACAATAACTTCAAACGGAAGGTGGGAAGACTGCAAACTAGCTGCTCTTCGCTTCGTTTGACCTGTTTTCTATTGATATTTATTTTTGTATATATCCATAAAAATTATGCTGATTCATGATTTTCGACTGGCTGAGAAAAGCTGGCTACCTGTCTGTCTCATCCCGACTCCCGACACGTTCATTACTGTGGGACAGCCGGAGATCGAATTTGAATATTGAAACAATGTTGCAAATGTCGGAGAGACAGACAGCAAGGTTTATACAAATCTCCGCTGTTGAAAATAAAATGTTAGTCTAAAAGAAAAGTGAGATAATGTCTAGATGCTTTTTATAGTGGAGATCAAGTTCATAAATTGCCTGTCTGGGTTGATTAGACAGTGGATTGCGCAGTCAGATGGAACGGAGTTAATAGGCATTTTAACGTCATAGATTTAGCCGGTGGTAACTTGTGGAATAGACACCGGCTGGAATGCAGTTTTAACCAATCAGCATTCAGGGTTAGACCCACCCGTATAAATTGTGACGTGTGTGGTTGAGTGTGTATTATGCGAACACACTGTGTGCGTGTGCATTCTTGCTGCATACAGTATGTGTATGTTTTGACTGTAGCAGTTGAGTCACAGCAGTGCACCACCGGGTGAGAGAGGAGCACAGGGCCTGATCCGCTGAGCAAAGACCCCACACACACCCCTGCCTTGTGAATGATCACCTCTGAGGAGGACGGAGCAGAAAGGCAAAACAAACAATGATTCTGTCCCAGCCGGAGGAGGAAATACCTGCAGAGAAGCAGCAGTAAAAAATGACTCTCTCCAAGCAAGCAATTCCTTTGGAACACTTCTACCTACAGAAGGCCATTTGGAGTGTTCAGACAGAGAGCAAAAAGAGGTTGAACTGACACAGAGTTAAGGAACAAGTGTTTGGGCGTTCAATTGTGAATTCATTTCATGAGTGAGAGTGTGAGAATGGGTCTTAAAAAGGGCAATTCCATCACTTTACTACCTTACGCTCTATCTCCAGCACAACAGCAGTGTCTGCGGTGCATTTCTATGTTTTGTCGGAAACATTTTTTAGTTAAAAAGACCTACCCGATGGATGACATCATCAAAATGTTGCAGGTTTTGAAAATCACAGTTTTTTTGCTGTTATTCCTAGCCTGTGATGTCACAGAAAATTATTTTTATCGTTTTAACCACAAATCATAGAAACGCTCCGTTTTCACATATGTAGACACTGATTTTGGTGCTGGAGATAATGAATATTAAGTTAAAAAGTGGCAGAATTTCCCTTTAAGAAATAGCTTTTAAGAAACCTAAACAAGTTACAGTCTCTGGAAATCTATGGACTAGTGAGATTGTATGCTCACTCACCACCTGGGTTATATTCCTGACTCAGACAGATTAAAGTCTGAATGAAAAATGTCAAAATGTAAAGTATATGGTCAAAGGCTGAAAAGGTAGCCTCTCATGTTCACGAGAAAGGACAACATGAAAACCTCAACCTCAAGTTTTAGAAGCCATCAAACTGGAGGCCTCACAGGAGGCCTCACTCAGTGTAGGAGGAAACCGTGGGCAGTGAAGGCAGCAAGCACTTCTAACGTATAAACATATCCAGACGAGAGAAAAAATAGGGCCTCATCAATATTATCAATAACAAAAAGGTATCTTCTCTCACTCCCCAACTTCTCTCTCTCTCCAAATCCCACAGATCAATGTTGAAAGCTTGGAAGATCTCAACTACAACTGTAGCTCTCTGGAGAAGATTAGTGTAAGATGAGAAAAATTCATTGCACCTCCTCTTCTTTCCATTCTTCCTCTGCTTCTAATGCTCAGGCCTAAGACTACCCACTCTCACTGACAGACGGGAATCAGAGACGACCGCTTGAAATATGAAATAGTATGAAACAGTTAACCAGACACAAAGCCAGCACTGTTTTGAAAACTGAAAGTAGTTTTTCTTTGGGAGGAGAAAAAAAAGCATCTTATAAATATTTAAGCATCTGAGTTGTTGTGGACCGCACGGCTCAGCGCGACAGTTATTCCACCGGTATTTTTCTTTCAAACACATAAACAAATCTGCTAATTAATTCCAAAGGCAGCCGCAGCCCAAACAAAACAAAACAAAAGGTGCTGTACTTTGTGTCTCTGCCGAGGTCTCTCAAAAGAATACAACTCCCAGAGTTTACACTGACCTTGTTTCTCACTGTATACACCATGAAGAAGACAGGAGAGAACAGAGACCACACTCCTGCCATGATCACATATTACCTCACTGTAAGGTGAGTGAGAAGACACCAGTCAGAGGATGTTAGAGGAGTCACAGTGGAAGAGACCACAATGCCTTCCGAGGTCTTGGAGAATAAGAATGACATGATCCTAGAAGTTCCAGATTCACAAAATACTTCTTAAGCAAAAACGTAAGAAGCTTCTTAAGAAAAAAAAAAAGTTCAGAAAAAGTGAAATTTCTCAAATATTTCTTAAGAATGATTTTCTTACGAACTTATCAAATATCTTCTTACGAACTTCTTAACTATCTTCTTAAGATGATTGTCACTAGGCAACCGAGCTAGCTAGCTATCTAGTTAGCAAGGGCAATCATGTTAGCATATTTCTTACTGAGATTGCTGGTCCAATTTTTTGGATTGGATTTAAAACAATCAATACTGAAACTTTCAGATTAAGTTTGTTAGTGAATTAAACATGCTCAATTGCTTTCATTCGCTTATTTTCTCTCAGCCTTGGGTTTAAATCAAGGGTTTAGCTATCTTGGAATTAAGAACATTTGCAAGAATGAAGAACTTTATTTTCTTACACTGAAATATAGGAAGAAACTTAACAACATTTTCAAGAACTTTATTGAGGAATAGCAACTTTTCATGAATGCCTTTTTAAGTATAAAGTAAAGGAAAAAACGGCACTCAAGAATGCATTACTTCTTAAGAAGATTTTGTGAATCCGGGCCCAGGCCAAGAGGGACCACTGTGACCAAACAGTACCCCTAGCTGTCTGTGAGAGAAAATCTTTTGCATTCCTTCTCTGTGAACATCCTTCACTCTGGAGGATAGGGGGCCAGCTGATCATTTTCTGAAAGAGACGTAACCCTCCCCTGAGTAGAGACGTAACCCTCCCCTGAGGAAGAGATAGAGAGATGGAGAAAGGGAGTGAGAGCGTTTGGGCTTATGAGAGCCGCTTTGAGGACACCTCTTAATGCTTGCCGCAAACATGAGCGTTTTTTTGTTCCAGACTGAATTGAAGGCTTTGGTGTGCATTATTCACAGACAATATCCATCACAGCCTCTCCTCTCACAGAAATGTCTGACTTGCAAACCATCCTATGAAAATTGTATCACTTGTGGAGGGAAGAGATGAGAGACTGGCTTATAAATTTTTCATATTCTGCTTAAACCACGCTACAGTTGCGTGACAAAAAAGAGAAATGTGGTAGTCCATAGATGTTTAGTCCATAATACAAATTTCCAACAAAATTGTAAGTTGAGAGTAAAGTCCTCATGATGGGCTCTTTGTTGAAGAAGAGTATTGAGAGTACCCTCAAACAAGTACACTCTGAATAACATTAGCACGCATCTCTGTTTGGACAGACACAGAAGAGAGAGAAAGACAAAGAGACACACAAAGAATTATACAACTTGACAGATTCAAGCAGCACACAAGGTTGGATAACACACACAGACAGAAGGAGACAGATGCATAGAGAAAGAGCGGGACAGAGGAAGGAAAGAATCCCCAGAATGATAGCGTGTTACCCAATGAAGAGAAATCCCTGGCTTGTCTGACTAGAGGCCTGTTACTAACGCCTGTTTAACTCCTGTTCTAGGTCACCATGAGATAAACACACTTTATTCAGCTTGGCCAAACCCCGGTCATTAGACAGTGGCAGTCCCCATTCATGGTGTGCATTCAAAGGCCCTGGCCCTGGGATTCACTAACACACGGGGCAGTGGCTCCTAAAGGGGAGAGGGGATCCTAATCACCGGGACTGCCTGCCAAGGGGACACCGCACAGGGACACATTCCAACACTGACTGTGCCTCTCTACCCTTGTTTAATCAACTCCTAACTATTCCTATGTTTTGGGTGTCAATTGAAATATCAGTAGAAGGGGAACTAGGTGGTGTCTCTGCAGTTGTCTTTAGCTAGGGCAAATTAAATTAATTAAAATGTCAAATAATTTATTACCCAATCTACATGGCCTACTGAACTACAACTCCCCATTACAATCATTACCTTAAATCATAGGAAGAAATAAACAAAAACCTAAAACCACCAAGACAACTGACAAAAAGAAATAGATTCCTGCAAGGTATTTCTCTGCCTTTATCAAAGCTGGATTTCTAGAAAAGCTTGATTTCCTCCTCCGTCTCCTGCGGGGCGCCCCCTGTTGGGGTCAGAGCCCCAACGGTGAGACGTACAGCTGAATGGAGCACAGTAGTTACGGCAAGGCAAAGCCCTAATGTCAACACTCATCGCGTACATTTCCATCTGCCCAAAAACAGATCCCATTTACTTACATAACAGCATTCAGAGTTCTATCTTCACTTCACAGTACATTTCCCCCCCAGAAAATACGAGTCCCATAAGAAGCACTCCCTCCCTCCCTCCCTCCCTCCCTCCCTCCTTCCCTCTTTTGCACAACCAAGGTTGGTGAGATGCTGTCGGTAACACCTTTCTTAGATTAGATGATCAAATCACATACAATTGGTGTAGACTTTACAGTGAAATGCTTGCTTACGAGGCCTTCCCAACAATAAAAATAGTAACACAGGAGGAATAAAATAAAATACACAAGAATGGAACTACATATAGGGAGTACCAGTACCAGATCAATGTGCAGAGGTATGAGGTATTTGAGGTAGATATGTACATGAGGGCAGGGTAAAGTGACTAGTCATCAGGATAGATAATAATAAGGTGTTTGAGGTAGATATGTATATGAAGGCAGGGTAAAGTGACTAGTCATCAGGATAGATAATAAGGTATTTTTTATTTAACTAGGCAAGTCAGTTAAGAACAAATTCTTATTTACAATGACGGCCTAGGAACAGTGGGTTAACTGCCTTGTTCAGGGGCAGAACGACAGATTTTTACCTTGTCATCTTGGGGATTCAATCCTGCAACCTTCCAGTTACGGGCCTAACACTCTAACCACTAGGCTACCTGCCGCTTATTATTATAGATAATAATAAGGTGTTTGAGGTAGATATGTACATGAAGGCAGGGTAAAGTGACTAGTCATCAGGATAGATAATAATAAGGTATTTGAGGTAGATAGTATATGTACATGAAGGCAGGGTAAAGTGACTAGTCATCAGGATAGATAATAATAAGGTATTTGAGGTAGATAGTATATGTACATGAAGGCAGGGTAAAGTGACTAGTCATCAGGATAGATAATAATAAGGTATTTGAGGTAGATAGTATATGTACATGAAGGCAGGGTAAAGTGACTAGTCATCAGGATAGATAATAATAAGGTATTTGAGGTAGATAGTATATGTACATGAAGGCAGGGTAAAGTAACTAGTCATCAGGATAGATAATAGTAAGAGTCAAACAAAGAACAGACTAGCAGTAGCAAATGATCAGCGTAAAGGTGTGTGTATGAATGTATGTACGTGTGTTTGTGTTGTGTTGGTATGCGTGTGTGTGTTATGTGTGTGTGTGTGCATACGTAGTGTATGTGAATGTGTGTTGGGTTTTCTGTGGGAGTGTCAATGTAGTGTGTGTGAGTGTGTATATGGTGTGTATATATAGTCTAGTGTGCGTAGGGTCAGCGCAAGATAGAGTCAGTGCAGACAGTTCAGGTACCATTAATTGACTATTTAACAGTCTGGCTATTTAGCAGTTTTATGGCTTGGGGGTAGAAGCTGTCTCAGAGCCTGTTGGTCCGAGAGCCGATGCTCCGGTACCATTTGCCAGACGGTAGCAGAGTGAACAGTCTATGGCTGGGGTGGCTGGAGTCTTTTGTTCTGCCTTCCTCTGACACCGCCTGATATAGAGGTCCTGGATGGCAGGGAGCTTGGCACCAGTAATGTACTGGGCTGTCCGCATCACCCTCTGTAGCGTTTTGCGGTCAAGGGCAGTGCATTTGCCATACCAAGCGGTGATGCAGCTAGTCAAGGTGCTCTCGATGGGGCAGCTGTAGAACTTTTTGAGTATCCCAGGGCCCATGCCAAATCTTTTCAGCCTCCTGAGAGGGAAGAAGCGCTGCAGTGCCATCTCCACGACTGTGCCGGTGAGTGTGGACCATGTTAAGTCCTTAGTCTATTGTAGTATTCATGGTTGAGCCAGACAGATTCTAAAGCAGAGGTACTAAAGACCTATTTGAGAAGGTCCGGTCACACAAATGTCCTAGGTGGCAAAGGTCCAGATGGATATCGTCATTTATCGGCGTAGTATCAAACCCCCACCGCGCAACCCATGTGACCCCAAACTGTTTACACCCCTCTTGTTGGCGGAGAGAACATTTAGCAGTTTTAAAGCTAATTTCCCGCAATTCTACACATTTTGCTTGAGGAAGAGAATTGTTTTGCTGTTTTAAAGCTCATTTCCTGCGGCCTTGTGAAGTTAGCATTTCATGGTAACGTCTACACCTGTTGTACTCAGAGAATATGACAAATACGATTTGATTTGATGTAATTTGTTCGGTATCCTCATGTTGGCCTATGGCTGCTCCCTGTCAATCAAGCAATACCCTGGGGAGTCCAGCGGCATCCAGAGGAGATAATGAAGATTTTCAGATTGCAGCATAGTTGAACTGTAATGGTGTGGCAAATTGTTGTGATAACACTGATTACATGTTATTAATGTCCATTACTGCAAAGACACACCTGTTTCATAGCGTGGGAACATTTTAGAAAATGGATAGTGAGTATGTGTGTGCTTGTGCATATGTGGATAAGTGTGTTTGTACATGCAGTGCATTTGGAAAGTATTCAGACCACTTGACTTTTTCTACATCTTGTTACGTTACAGCCTTATTCTAAAATGGATTCAATTGTTTTTTTCCCTCATCAATCTACACATAATACACCATAATGAGAAAGCAAAAACAAGTTTTACATATGTATTCAGACTTATGTATTCAGATTTATTCAGTACTGGGGCGGCAGGTAGCTTAGCGGTTAGCGTGCTGGGCCAGTAATTGAAAGGTCGCTGGTTCGAATACCTGAGCCAACAAGGTGAAAAACCTGTTGATGTGTCCTTGAGCAAGGCACTGAACCCTAGTTTGCTCCTGGTGCTGACCCTGTAGGTAGGCTGTCATTGTAAATAACAATTTGTTCTTAACTGACTTGCCTAGTTAAATAAAGTAAAAAATAAATAAATAGTTGAAGCACCTTTGGCAGCGATTACAGCCTCAAGTCTTCTTTGGTATGACGCTACAAGCTTGGCACACCTGAATAGTAGTTTCTCCAATTCTTCTCGTAAGCTCTGTCAGGTTGGATGGGGAGCGTCGCTGCACAGCTATTTTCAGGTCTCTTCAGAAATGTTAGATCGGGTTCAAGTCCAGGTTCTGGCTGGGCCACTCAAGGACATTCAAATATGTCCAAAAGCCACTTCTGTGTTGTTTTGGCTATGTGCTTAGGGTCGTTGTCATGTTGGAAGGTGAACCTTCACCCCAGTCTGAGGTCCTGAGTGCTCTGGAACAGGTTTTCATCAAGGATCTCTCTGTACTTTGCTCCGTTCAGCTTTCCCTCGATCCTGACTAGTCTCCCAGTCCCTGCCATTGAAAAACATCCCCACAGCATGATGCTGCTCCAGACGTGACGCTTGGCATTAAGGCCAAACAGTTCAACCTTGGTTTCATCAGACCAGATAATGCCTTTTGGCAAACTCATGGGCTGTCGTGTGCCTTTTACTGAAGAGTGGCTTCCGTCTGGCCCCTCTACAATAAAGGCCTGATTGGTGGAGTGCTGCAGAGATGGTTGTCCTTCTGGAAAGTTCTCCCATCTCCACAGAGGAACTCTGGAGCTCTGTCAGAGTGACCATCGGGTTCTTGGTCACCTCCCTGACCAATGCCCTTCTTGGTGGTTCCCAAATTCCTTCCATTTAAGAATGACGGAGGCTACTGTGTTCTTGGGGACCTTCAATGCTGCAGAAATGTTTTGGCACCCTTCCCCAGATCTGTGCCTCGACACAATCCTGTCTCGGAGCTCTACGGACAATGGCTTGGTTTGTGCTCTGACATGCACTGTCAACTGTGGGACTTTATATAGACAGGTGTGTGCCTTTCCAAATCATGTCCAATCAATTGAATTTACCAGTGGACTCCAATGAAGTTGTAGAAACATGGATGAGAAAGGATGAGCAAAGGAAATTTCAAGTGTCATAGTTAAGGGTCTGTCATAGTTTCTAAGAACCTGTTTTCGCTTTGTCATTAAGGGGTAATGTGTGTAGATGATGAGGATTTATTTTATTTAATACATTTTAGAACAAGGCTGTAACGTAACAAAATGTGGAAAAATCAATACTTCCCGAATGCACTGTATGTGTTTGTGTAAATGGCTCCTGCTTTCCAGGACAGAGTACAGAGTGAACAGTACATACAGTGTAGTGACTCACCGAGTTGGATGGCATGCCCAGGTTGGTCTCAATGTAGGTCTCTGTCTTGGGTTCCACAGCGAGCTCGGCCTCCAGGATCTTCTCCACGGGCATGTCCTCGTTGACACTGCTGGTGGACTCCACCTCGTTCTCGCTGCGCTCTTTGGCCCGCTGGCGCTCCTCCTGGACGGCTGCGTGTAACAAAACTGGTTCCGGTCACTACTGCTGCTGCGTGTGTGTGTGTGTGTGTGTGTGTGTACATATGTAAATAGTGCGTGTGTATCAATATTATTACATTAGGCCTGATATATAAAGACAGAGGTAACAGGTCTACACTAAAAGATGTGAAACCCCATACACATAAATAGAGACACGACAGGAAATAGACACAACATATACAAACACTCCATACAAGGACCCGCTCTTCTGCTGTGTCTGTATGTAGAACGCAATAACAAACAACAAGTGCCTTTCATGGCCAAAATATATTGGCACATTAATAATGTATGTGGTGTGAGTCCTCATTTACGCCCTGCATGTTTACCACAGACACTGTGACAGAATGGCTTTGACAGAATGACATCAATGGGGTATATCTTGTTTTTATTCTGTCCAGTAAATAACAGTCTCACTAAGTCTCTGTGTAAAGCGGGGCCTTGTTAGATCTGCTGTGTGATTGGCTTGGCAGGGAGGCACAGGAAGTGGTTTGTGTGCTGCGCAGACACCGAGGCTCACTGTGGCCGAGGCAGCCCAAACCGCACCTCAGAGTTTTTGAAGAGAGGCGTGTGTGTGTGTGTGTTCATATGAGACCGAAAGGGGAGGCGGTTGCTATGCGCTGCCTCTGGGTTTCTCCCTGTTTCTTCCCTCTCCTCTTCCCAATAAACATAAACTCTCCCTCAGACACACACACACACACACACACACACACACACACACACACACACACACACACACACACACACACACACACACACACACACACACACACACACACACACACACACACACACACACACACACACACACATCTACACACACACACACACATCTACACACATGCACACAAACGAAGACACTTAATATTCTCTTTTCTTCCTTTTTCCTTCCTATTCCAAGTGGTGAATCACAGGGATGGGGGTTCTGGGAAGGGGAGAACAGGGAGAGGAGAGGAGGGGAGGAGGAGGGGGGACGAGGGGCCCCACTTTAGAGGAACTGCTGTCTGGTGGTGGAGGTCAGTCCAAGGGTAGAATAGTTGTCCTGGAGTCAGATAAAGGTGAGGAGGGCTGAAATCATGTTAGCTTTATTTCCCCCTTCCTCTGACTGGGAGAGCATAAATTAATTTAATCCTGTTTTTCTGCGTATTCGCTCAGCCTTTTGGACTACCGCTGCCTTGTTCTCCCACTGCCTCAGGGTACAGGGGGGCTTAGGCAGCGCAGAGTGAGGTGAAAGGCAGTAAATGATAATATCCTTGAACGGAGGTTGAGCCCTATGATGATATAAATAAGAGTGAATGAGGGAGGGAGGGATGAGGGGTGCATGCTGAGGTCAAGACAAATTGGGCAGAGAAAGAAAATATCTTAGAACGTACTTATCAAAGACGAGATTCTCATTGGTAAAGGGTGGGCTAGGGGTTAGCGATGTGTAATACCTTTCATATCATGTTGGTCTAGGATCAGTTTTGTATTGTTTTTGCCTGGTGCAGTGGTTCATATTCAGAACAGGGCTGACCCTTAGAGAGTGATGACGCAGTTCTGATGGAGAGAGCTGATGTGTCTCCCCCCCCCCCCCCCCCCCCCCCTCTCTCTCTCTCCCTTTCCTTCTCCTACCTGCTCTCCCTCTCTTGTGGTCAATCAGTGCTCTTCAAGTGAAATCAGAAATTCTTTATCATGAATAGGTCTGCCTATGAAGGCTACCAATCACTGAAACATTCTCAAGTAGTTTTGTCAATGAAAGAGCCTTGATATGATTCACCTGTAATAAAGACTTCACTTAGCCTCTTGTTTCAATCTTGAACGCCTCTGAGGAAGTCAATAGTTCTACATGCACAATGCGAGTCCTCTGCAATTACTGCTCCTCATTCAGTAGTAATGAAGAGGCGGATGAGTTGAGCTCTCATTATCACACAAGTGATCTCAACACACTTCAAGTGTGTGTGGGTGTGAGAGCGAGGGAGAGGGATAAAGAGAGAGAGAGAGAGGAGAGAGAGAGAGAAACAGACAGACAGGGAGAGAGATTGAGAGAGAGAGAGAGAGAGAGAGAGAGAGAGAGAGAGAGAGAGAGAGAGAGAAGAGAGAGAGAGAGAGAGAGAGAGAGAGAGAGAGAGAGAGAGAGAGAGAGAGAGACAAACAGACAGACAGGGAGAGAGAGAGGGTAAACAGGTCTTTATCCTCAACGGCATGTGCTATACCTTCTCTCTTCATTCCACAGGCCAGGCACTTCTGGTAGCGGCAGTACTGGCAGCGGTTGCGCTGGCGCTTATCGATCAGACAGTCCTTGTTGTCGCGGCAGGTGTAGGTCAAGTCCTTCCGCACCGTCCTCTTGAAAAAGCCTTTACAGCCCTCACAGCTGTACACTCCATAGTGTTTACCTGGGGACAGACAGGTCTTTTCACTTTAAAAGTACATAGAGGGCGGCTATTAGACATTTAAGGCACACTTCACACACACATATCTCCTCCACATCCTGTCTGATATTAACCATCTCCTCCACATCCTGTCTGATATTATCCATCTCCTCCACATCCTGTCTGATATTCTGTCTGATATGAACCATCTCCTCCACATCCTGTCTGATATTCTGTCTGATATGAACCATCTCCTCCACATCCTGTCTGATATTCTGTCTGATATGAACCATCTCCTCCACATCCTGTCTGATATTAACCATCTCCTCCACATCCTGTTTGATATTAACCATCTCCTCCACATCCTGTCTGATATTCTGTCTGATATTAACCATCTCCTCCACATCCTGTCTGATATTCGGTCTGATATTAACCATCTCCTCCACATCCTGTCTGATATTAACCATCTCCTCCACATCCTGTCTGACATTGTCTGATATGAACCATCTCCTCCACATCCTGTCTGATATTATGTCTGATATTAACCATCTCCTCCACATCCTGTCTGATATGAACCATCTCCTCCACATCCTGTCTGATATTCTGTCTGATATGAACCATCTCCTCCACATCCTGTCTGATATTCTGTCTGATATGAACCATCTCCTCCACATCCTGTCTGATATTATTTCTGATATTAACCATCTCCTCCACATCCTGTCTGATATTAACCATCTTCTCCCCACCCTGTCTGATATTCTGTCTGATATGAACCATCTCCTCCACATCCTGTCTGATATTCTGTCTGATATTAACCATCTCCTTCACATCCTGTCTGATATGAACCATCTCCTCCACATCCTGTCTGATATGAACCATTTCCTCCACATCCTGTCTGATATCCTGTCTGATATTAACCATCTCCTCCACATCCTGTCTGATATTCTGTCTGATATTAACCATCTCCTCCACATCCTGTCTGATATTCTGTCTGATATTAACCATCTCCTCCACATCCTGTCTGATATTCTGTCTGATATGAACCATCTCCTCCACATCCTGTCTGATATTCTGTCTGATATGAACCATCTCCTCCACATCCTGTCTGATATTAACCATCTCCTCCACATCCTGTTTGATATTAACCATCTCCTCCACATCCTGTCTGATATTCTGTCTGATATTAACCATCTCCTCCACATCCTGTCTGATATTCGGTCTGATATTAACCATCTCCTCCACATCCTGTCTGATATTAACCATCTCCTCCACATCCTGTCTGACATTGTCTGATATGAACCATCTCCTCCACATCCTGTCTGATATTATGTCTGATATTAACCATCTCCTCCACATCCTGTCTGATATGAACCATCTCCTCCACATCCTGTCTGATATTCTGTCTGATATGAACCATCTCCTCCACATCCTGTCTGATATTCTGTCTGATATGAACCATCTCCTCCACATCCTGTCTGATATTATTTCTGATATTAACCATCTCCTCCACATCCTGTCTGATATTAACCATCTTCTCCCCACCCTGTCTGATATTCTGTCTGATATGAACCATCTCCTCCACATCCTGTCTGATATTCTGTCTGATATTAACCATCTCCTTCACATCCTGTCTGATATGAACCATCTCCTCCACATCCTGTCTGATATGAACCATTTCCTCCACATCCTGTCTGATATCCTGTCTGATATTAACCATCTCCTCCACATCCTGTCTGATATTCTGTCTGATATTAACCATCTCCTCCACATCCTGTCTGATATTCTGTCTGATATTAACCATCTCCTCCACATCCTGTCTGATATTCTGTCTGATATTAACCATCTCCTCCACATCCTGTCTGATATTCTGTCTGATATGAACCATCTCCTCCACATCCTGTCTGATATTCTGTCTGATATTAACCATCTCCTCCACATCATGTCTGTTATTAACCATCTCCTCCACATCCTGTCTGATATTAACCATCTCCTCCACATCCTGTCTGATATTCTGTCTGATATTAACCATCTCCTCCACATCCTGTCTGATATTCTGTCTGATATTAACCATCTCCTCCACATCCTGTCTGATATTAACCATCTCCTCCACATCCTGTCTGATATTAACCATCTCCTCCACATCCTGTCTGATATTAACCATCTCCTCCACATCCTGTCTGATATTCTCTGATATTAACCATCTCCTCCACATCCTGTCTGATATTAACCATCTCCTCCACATCCTGTCTGATATTAACCATCTCCTCCACATCCTGTCTGATATAAACCATCTCCTCCACATCCTGTCTGATATAAACCATCTCCTCCACATCCTGTCTGATATTCTGTCTGATATTAACCATCTCCTCCACATCCTCTTCCTGATGCTGCAGACGCATTCATTCCTCATTAACACACCTTGTAATTTCTCTTAGCTGTGCATATATGAGTCAGGCTTTCAGTGTGAGTGTGTGTGAGTGTGTGTCTGTGTACTCAAGTGAAATGGTGATGACCATGGTGGTATTGCAGTCCCCACAGATGACACAAACGTGTCAGCGGTGTGTGTGTGTGTTTGGGTACATGTATGACTGTAACCTTAGGGCACCTACTGTACCTGAGGAGCGGTCTCCGCAGATGGCACAGATGTGTTTGGTGAGGGAGAGAGGCATGCACCCCTGGGAGGGCTGGGCGGGCACCTTCATCACCCCATTGAGACCCAGCGGTGGCTTGATGTCCTCCGAGCTGCTGACTGCGTTCATCTGAGAGTTCAGCTGGAACATCAACACACACAAACACACCAACAGACAGGTCACAACGCCACTCTGACAGTGACATTCAGGACATCATACACACACACTTCATCAGATTACACAGCTGAAACGGCAATGTGATGCAGTGTGGTTACTTAACGTCGTCAACCAGGGGCAGCTCTATTTTTCTGCAAGATAATGATTACAGCAAGATTAGGCATGGACTAGGGATAGTACACCTCAGCACACAGAAAACAGAAATGGCTGAGTCCGTATCCATGCAGCTGAGCTGATTGGGAGGTTTAAGCTAACTACAGCTTGGCTGTAGTTCAAGTAGCAGCCTAGCAGGCCTTCTCCCTCCACTCCCCTGCCTGTGTTTCAGATCTAAAATCTGTCGCTGCTAGATCCTGCAACACTTAACCCAAGGAGTTATTTAATTCATGTCCTCATCAACCCCCCTAGCCTGCAAATGCTCAGAGGTAGCATAACTTCAATGCACAATTTAGCAGTACAGAAGAATAAAGGGCCAGCGTTTGTTTTAGCAAGAGAGAGTGTTCCAAGTAAGAACTTGAAAGGGTCTCCTCCAGTGCATTAGGAAGGGACTAGGTTATTTGAATATTAGAATATCTAAATGTATTTTAGTAGTTGTTCATGTGTGAGTATAAAAAAAATTATAGGCCTATTATAACATTGAAAATATGTTTTCAAATGTCCATGTGACATTGTTACATACAAGAATAAACTCTACCATGACATTTTAAATTCTATATTTAATAAAACAATACACTTTTGAATATAGTTTATACGTGGTGCGCCCCATAAAAAAACACTGGTAGCCTTCACCAAAGACTATAGGAGTGAGAGATCACTAATGGAAATGCACTCAGCTCTGCTGTGAAACTGAGCTTTGATCATGTTCATGTGAAAACCCCCTCACCAACTGTGTAGCCTAACATGGATAACTCAGAGACACTAATCAACTATGCTGTTATCACTGGAGTTACTGGAGTTACTAAGAAGCTCGATTACCACACAACAATAAAGAATGGATATAGGCGGAACTAGCTAGCTAGCCAACCATTTGTACAACTACGGAAAAAAAATTTTTAGGAGCCATGTCTGTGTCCGCATGCTCTAATATCACAATGTCAAAATGACCCAAATTGAAGTAAAGGGATTGAATGTGCAGATTTTTTTCATGGAAACATTTAAGAGCAAAATAGTATATAAACAGTATGGCATTGGTAATATTACTGTGGTATTACCAAGTGATGTATTTCTTTAACAACAACGCCATCCTTTCACAATCAACACCTATTCTGGTGTTGACATGCATAATTAGACAGGGGGAGACTTGCTAGAGCGCTTCCTAGACTGGGATACAGGGGACACTGTGGGTTCACATGACCTAGCTAGCTAGCATATGTCTTAACTGAGTTACTGTACACTGTAAAGACACGTCTAACAGAGCAAAAGCTAATCACACTAAATAGCTTATGGCATAGAAACACAGACAGTGTTTATAGAGTGAGAGAGAAGAAGATGTTGTATTCAAGATATGATGGAAATAACATGACGCTATACTTCATTCTAGCCTTTCTAACCTTCCTTCAGACGTGTTTCCAAAGCGCTGTCAGGGACTAATTAGCATACTGTTCATGTTTACACATGAACTATACAGAAAGACAAACATATCCCCTTTCTTTCTGACAATCCTCACAGCTCAAGGCCACAGGGCGCACACACATGTAGACTGGCATGTTGACAGGCCGCACACACCCACCTTTTAGCTGTACTATACACACAGGATACCCCCACACTAAGACTCAAATGAGCCCCCACTGTTGTCCAGGCTCTATCTGAACTACAATCTTGTATTACAGAATAACTTTATTGATCTGAACTGATATGCTGTTCTCTAGAGCGCATAAACTCTGATAACTGATGATTTAAGCATATGTACTTTGTATGGTGTCCATGTGGGTCATGTCCCTGCTTACAAATATCTGGGCATCTGGATCGATGAAAAGATGTCTTTTAAAAAGCATATTGATGAGTTAGTTAAGAAACTGGCCTAGACTATCGCGACATCATCTATATGAACACAGCTGCCACTTCATTAAAGACGTTAGATGCAGTTCATCATAGAGCACTGCGCTTTATTACGAGAGATGCTTTAAGTACTCATCACCGCATTCTCTACCAGAAACTTGGTTGGCCCTCTTTGATGTCACATAGACTGATACATTGCTTTGTTTAAACGTATAAAGCCCTTTTACAAAAAGTCCCACTGTCTTTACTAAACTGTAGACATACGAGTTACCACACCAGTTACCACAAGGGACGGTTAACTCTAGAAATTCCTTTGGTCTCTACTGAGTTAGGTAAATCCGCTTTTAGTTTTCTTGCACCTTTTTTGTGGAACACTCTTCAAAATGTTCTAAAATTTGATGTTCTGGTGTCTCTAGGGCAATTCAGAAAGCTGATTGAGGACCATATTACTGATGAATATGCTTGTTTTTTATGACAGTGTTTTTCTTTCAGCTTGCATTTTGTATTTATATTGATGTGTGTATTTTCTGTAATTTATATACAGTGGGGAGAACAAGTATTTGATACACTGCCGATTTTGCAGGTTTTCCTACTTACAAAGCATGTAGAGGTCTGTAATTTTTATCATAGGTACACTTCAACTGTGAGAGACGGAATCTAAAAAAATCCAGAAAATCACATTGTATGATTTTTAAATAATTAATTTGCATATTATTGCATGACATAAGTATTTGATCACCTATCAACCAGTAAGAATTCCGGCTCTTACAGACCTGTTAGTTTTTCTTTAAGAAGCCCTCCTGTTCTCCACTCATTACCTGTATTAACTGCACCTGTTTGAACTCGTTACCTGTATAAAAGACACCTCTCCACACACTCAATCAAACAGACTCCAACCTCTCCACAATGGCCAAGGCCAGAGAGCTGTGTAAGGACATCAGGGATAAAATTGTAGACCTACACAAGGCTGGGAGGGGCTACAGGACAATAGGCAAGCAGCTTGGTGAGAAGGCAACAACTGTTGGCGCAATTATTAGAAAATGGAAGAAGTTCAAGATGACGGTCAATCTCCCTCGGTCTGGGGCACCATGCAAGATCTCACCTCGTGGGGCATCAATGATCATGAGGAAGGTGAGGGATCATCCCAGAATTACACGGCAGGACCTGGTCAATGACCTGAAGAGAGCTGGGACCACAGTCTCAAAGAAAACCATTAGTAACACACTACGCCGTCATGGATTAAAATCCTGCAGCGCACGCAAGGTCCCCCTGCTCAAGCCAGCGCATGTCCAGGCCCGTCTGAAGTTTGCCAATGACCATCTGGATGATCCAGAGGAGGAATGGGAGAAGGTCATGTGGTCTGATGAGACAAATATTGAGTTTTTTGGTCTAAAGTCCACTCGCCGTGTTTGGAGGAAAAAGAAGGATGAGTACAACCCCAAGAACACCATCCCAACCGTGAAGCATGGAGGTGGAAACATCATTCTTTGGGGATGCTTTTCTGCAAAGGGGACAGGACGACTGCACCGTATTGAGGGGAGGATGGATGGGGCTATGTATCGCAAGATCTTTATTGCCCAGTGACAGTGTGAGGGTTTGGCTGTGGTTAGACCTTACTCCCAATAAGGGGAGTGGTAGAACCACAGTCGAGCCCTCACACCCTAACTAGGGGAGGTAATAATCCTCAATCAGAGCTGTACAGGGTTGTCTCTGATTGGGGATTGCATTTAGGCACCACTCTCAGCCACCTGTGTGTGGGTCATTGTTAGGTGTATTGTTCCTCAAGTCAACAGAAAGTGTTGTTTCTTGTTCATTTTCATTTCATTGCCTCTTGTTATTATAGTTCGTTGCATTTGTTGTTTTATTATTTAATAAAACAATGTCGAACTATCGCTGCGCTGCTCCTTGGTCTCTCTCTTCACCCACTCGTGACAGACAGCCCCGAAACCTGAAGGATCTGGAGGAGGAGTGGGCCAAAATCCCTGCTGCAGTGTGTGCAAACCTGGTCAAGAACTACAGGAAACGTATGATCTCTGTAATTGCAAACAAAGGTTTCTGTACCAAATATTAAGTTCTGCTTTTCTGATGTATCAAATACTTATGTCATGCAATAAAATGCAAATTAATTACTTAAAAATCATACAATGTGATTTTCTGGATTTCTGTTTTAGATTCCGTCACTCACAGTTGAAGAGTACCTATGATAAAACTTACAGACTTCTACATGCTTTGTAAGTGGGAAAACCTGCAAAATCGGCAGTGTATCAAATACTTGTTCTCCCCACTGTAACTCAGGGCTCATCTGTAAAAGTGACCTTGGTCTCAGTATGACTCCCTGATAAAACAAAAGTTATATAAAATGTATACAGACCGTCAGTGGGTTCATATGGACTGTCAGAAAATAGTAATTGATGACAGACTGAGTACTGTATTTTCTCAAGGAACATAAAACTATGAGCACATCTTTGGTTTATGAGTGGTTGGTGCACCCAACCACACGCACGCACACAAACACCCACCCCCACGTGCATACAGACCCAACCACACGCACGCACACACTTAAAATTAAACAAAACTTAAACCCCAGACACACAGACACGCACAATATTGAGTTCCTACCTTCAATTTAACGTCTACCCTTTTCTCCTGCAGCACAAAAAAGCCTGTCTCCTTGTCTGAGATTGTCTTAATCATACGCAAAAGCTGTCTGACAGAAAATAATATTCCTCTCCTAATCTATTTTCAGTGCACCTGCAACTCAATCTGTCCACAGTTACACTACTCTGCATGCCGGAGTGGATGCAGGGATGGTAGGGGGTTTAAAGGGGCTCAGTCCTGGGTCTGGAAATAGAATACAACCCTCTCCCCACCACCACAACCACACATACATGCAACTCCCCCTGGAAGGGGGCACAACCAAGCAAGCTGTGTGTGTGAAGTCTACTAGGGAAAATCCCTGGATGATCATCATTACTTCTGCGTGTCTGATGGTGTCAGTTTGTTGATGACTAATGTTCTCTGGCAAACACAAGTGAAACATTTGCCTGTAATTTTATGGAACATTTGTGATATTGCTCAATGCTCTCTCTTAAGGGAAAAACCACATGATTTCACATGTGGAAAATCACATGTTTCAAATGTGAACTTATGTGAAGCAATGTGGTTTCGGTACACTACACATGAGATGATATTTCACATTAAGTTGGACGTGGATTTTCACGTGGTCACATAACCTTTCACATGTGGATTACAATTTTCACATGATGCCCTGCAAACAAAAAGTTGCTAGAATGTCCCAAAATCACCAAGCGTTCTCCTACATATTTGACACACATGATTACATTGTGTATGTTTATACAGTAATTATTATGTCCTCACCTGGGATTTGAACTCACAACCTCTTGGTTCACAGTATTCTGACCTTCCTGCTTCACCCCCATGTCTGTGTCAATGACTGAATTCACCTGAAGTCCTACACTTTGGACTTCAAAGTCAATCTTAGCTTTGTATAATACACTCAAGAAAAACAATTATATTTATCATAATTCAGGAGTAACATTAAAACAGAATAATATGCCCCACCAACATTAAACAACTATACAGAAAACCCTCAAATTGCTGAGATAAGGAAATTAAATCAATGATGAAAGAATAGTCAGAAGCTTAATACAGAGGCTTGTGAGTTCAAATACAAGGTGGGGTCATATTGAAAAGTCAGTCTCTTTTTTTATTAGACATTTTAGCTCAACAGCGTACCACTTATCTTAAAGCTAAAATCCTTAATTGAAACAATAATGAAGCAGACACCCCGCCTGTGTCTTGGTGAAATTCTGAGAGATGGGCCTGGAGAAACGAAACGACTTTCAAAATCATAAACAGAGCAATGGATCCATGATATCAAAGTTATATTTTAACCATGTTTTGTTTTAATTTACATTGTTTACAAACATTGGAGTAAATATCTCTCTCTCTCTCTCTCTCTCTCTCTCTCTCTCTCTCTCTCTCTCTCTCTCTCTCTCTCTCTCTCTCTCTCTCTCTCTCTCTCTCTCTCTCTCTCTCTCTCTCTCTCTCTCTCTCTCTCTCTCTCTCTCTCTCTCTCTCTCTCTCTCTCTCTCTCTCTCTCTCTCTCTCTCTCTCTCTCTCTCTCTCTCTCTCTCTCTCTCACTCACTCACTCACTCACTCACTCACTCACTCACTCACTCACTCACTCCTTTAAAACAGGAGTTGACAGTTTGCTCACTCGGATGTAACAACACCTCTAGTTATAGTGAGATTGTCAGAGTAATTTCAGTGGTTTCAATGCCACAATCAAAAACACTATCTATGCATGTCGCTATAGTGAAAATAAGCCATTTATACAAACGGCATGACTCCTAACTTCTAGAATGCTGAAGACCACCTTCAAAAACACTGTATACCACGGGAATGACAAAACATGTATTTTTACTGCTCTAATTACGTTCGTAAGCAGTTTATAATAGCAATAAGGTACCTCAGTGTATGGCCAATATACCACAGGTAAGGGCTGTATCCAGGCATGCCGCGTTGTGTTGTGCCTAAGAACAACCCTTAGCTGTGGTATGTTGGCCATATACCACACCACCACTGGCCTTATTACTTAAATATGCTATGATGGCACTTACAGTACACACAGCACTATAAAAACCTCCCCCCACCAAGCAAAGAAAAGAGTAGACCAGAACAAGGGAGACATTAGAGGCCCCTGCTTAAGTCAGGCTTAGCTCGTTTCACTGAGTCTGAGCACAGACTTTGCTCATAAAGCCACATCAAAGGAATGCATCAAATCCTACTGCACCACTTCTCAATGCTCAACCCCCAAGTGTAACTCCAGTGTATAACAGTTCAAGGGCACTTTTTATTGAGTAGAAGTTATGAGGCTCACATTATCCTTTCATAACACCCCCATCATATGTGTTGGACACAAACATGAATAAGTGCAGAAAGCCATTGCCAGGAATCCTTGATTTTCTTTACACTATGAAACCAAATTCCCTGCTGAAGTAGGACTTGCTAGTGAGCAATCAACTGAACTTTGGTTTTAATAAATTTGCAAGGCTAAACCCCCAAATTAAACCTGGCCAAAGCTGACGCGTCTTCTTCTGCAAAGTGGAGGAAGTGGACACTGGATATAAATACACACAAATCTCAGTCTGATACTCTTAACCACCAGCCCTTAGGGAACAGTCAGAGGTGTGTGGAGTTAGTGATCTAACCTTCTGATAACCCCAATACAACCTGTGACCTCTGACCTCACTTCCTGCTGAAAACAACATGGCTAGAAGGTGTCCAGCTTTTGTCAAATTAACGTCAGATTTGACTTTTCGTAGCAGGTTAGCAGAACTTGCGCAGCAGGTTAGGATCATTAATGAAGCGGGTTAAGAAAACTAAGTTAAGGTTTGAAAAATTATTAGGGTTAGGGTGAGCTAAAATGCAATGTTAATTTGACCCTTATCATCTCATACAAACTGGGCCCGTTTTCCCAAAGGCATCTTTAGGGTAAGTTCATTGTTAGAACCTATGTAGGAGCATTGTTAAATCTCTGAGCTGTTTCCTAAAACCTTTGTTATTAACGTTGCACTTGAAAACGCTCGTAATCTAGAACAGCTAAGTGTGCCATTAGACGCAACATGTAACAATTTCATACATTTTCTGAGTTACACTTCATATAAGGAAATCAGTCAATTGGAATACATTTATTAGGCCATAGTCTATGTATTTCACATGACTGGGAATACAGATATGCATCTGTCGGGGTGTGGATCAGAAAACCAGTCAGTATCTGGTGTGACCACCATTTGCCTCATGCTGCACGACACATCTCTTTCACATAGATTTGATCAGGCTGTTGATTGTGGCCTGTGGAATATTGTCCCGCTCCTCTTCTGCGAAGTTTCTTGATATTGGCGGGAACTGGAACACGATGTCGTACACGTCGATCCAGAGGCCGGTTGGAAGTACTGACGTACATTCCTGCAGTCATCATGCAAATCGCTCGCTCAAAACTAAAGACATCTGTTGCATTGTGTTGTGTGACAAAACTGCACATTCTAGAGTGGCCTTCTATTGTCCCCAGCACAAGGTGCACCTGTGTAACAATGATCATGCTGTTTAATCAGCTTATCGATATGCCACACCTGTCAGGTAGATGGATTATCTTGGCAAAGGAGAAATACTCACTAACAGGGATGTAAACAAAATTGTCCACAAGATTTGATAGAAATACATTTTTTGTGCATGTGGAACATTTCTAGGATATTTTATTTCAGCTCATGAAACATGGGACCAACACTTTACATGTTGTGTTTATATTTTTGTTCAGTGTAGAGGCTCTTTTGCCCTCCCGCGTCACTTATACACAGAAGATCTACACTAAACATAGAATCACATGGTTTATCTGTCTCTCTGTGACCGCTGATAACTTCAGAACAAAGTGGACCGCAGTACAAATACAACATTTTTGAAATGGATACAAACATGCGACTTGTAAAAATATGCTTGAAATGAAAACTGAGATGACTGTATTAAAATATAAACAGTATGCTATAGGCCTTTTTAAATCATATTGAAGTACAGTTGAAGTCGGAAGTTTACATACACCTTAGCCAAATACATTTAAATTCTGTTTTTCACAAATCCTGACATTTAATCCTAGTAAAAATTCCCTATCTTAAGTTATGATCACCACTTTATTTTAAGAATGTGAAATGTCAGAATAATAGTAGAGAGAATGATTTATTTCAGCTTTTATTTATTTCATCACATTCCCAGTGGGTCAGAAGTTTTTCATACACTCAATTAGTATTTGGTAGCATTGCCTTTAAATGGTTTAACTTGGGTCAAACATTTTGGGTAGCCTTCCACAAGCTTCCCACAATAAGTTGGTGAATTTTGGCCCATTCCTCCTGACAGAACTGGTGTAACTGAGTCAGGTTTGTAGGCCTCCTTGCTCGCACACGCTTTTTCAGTTCTGCCCACAAATGTTTTATAGGATTGAGGTCAGGGCTTTGTGATGGCCACTCCAATACCTTGACTTTGTTGTCCTTAAGCCATTTTGCCACAACTTTGGAAGTATGCTTGGGGTCATTGTCCATTTGGAAGACCCGTTTGTGACCAAGTTTTAACTTCCTGACTGATGTCTTGAGATGTTGCTTCAATATTTCCACATAATTTTCCTTCCTGTGAAGTGCACCAGTCCCTCCTGCAGCAAAGCACCCCCACAACATGATGCTGCCACCCCCGTGCTTCACGGTTGGGATGGTGTTCTTCGGCTTGCAAGCCTCCCCCTTTTTCCTCCAAACATAACGATGGCCATTATGGCCAAACAGTTCTATTTTTGTTTCATCAGACCAGAGGACATTTCTCCAAAAAGTACGATCTTTGTTTTTTATTTTTTTATTTCACCTTTATTTAACCAGGTAGGCCAGTTGAGAACAAGTTCTCATTTACAACTACGACCTGGCCAAGACAAAGCATTTGTCCCCATGTGCAGTTGCAAACCGTAGTCTGGCTTTTTTATGGTGGTTTTGGAGCAGTGGCTTCTTCCTTGCTGAGCGGCCTTTTAGGTTATGTCGATATAGGACTTGTTTTACTGTGGATATACAGTAGATACTTTTGTACCTGTTTCCTCCAGCATCTTCACAAGGTCCTTTGCCGTTGTTCTGGGATTGATTTGCACAGAACGCGTCTCCTTCCTGAGCGGTATGACGGCTGTGTGGTCCCATGGTGTTTATACTTGCGTACTATTGTTTGTACAGATGAACGTGGTACCTTCAGGATTTTGGAAATTGCTTCCAAGGATGAACCAGACTTGTGGAGGTCTACAATTATTTTTCTGAGGTCTTGGCTGATTTCTTTTGATTTTCACATGATGTCGAGCAAAGAGGCACTGATTTTGAAGGTAGGCCTTGAAATACATCCACAGGTACACCTCCAATTGACTCAAATGATGTCAATTAGCCTATCAGATGCTTCTAAAGCCATGACATCATTTTCTAGAATTGTCCAAGCTGTTTAAAGGCACAGTCAACTTAGTGTATGTAAACTTCTGATCCACTGGAATTGTGATATAGTGAATTATAAGTTAAATAATCTGTATGTAAACAATTGTTGGAAGAATGACTTGTGTCATGCACAAAGTAGATGTCCTAACCGACTTGCCAAAACTATAGTTTGTTAACATGAAATCTGTGGAGTGGTTGAAAAAAGAGTTTTAATGACTTCAATTGTATATGTTCAATCAATTGAGTTCTATTTTGCTACTTGTAGACTAGTGTCTGTAATTTGTCTGAGTATATTTCATGATGTGTAGCCTAACATGTGCGCAATAATGAGCCAAATCTGTGATTTAGTACACTATTATAGGGCAACCATTAGAATAAGCCGACTCAATATTTGCAGCCGTAGGTGGTAATATCTCTCTAGGTCCCAGGAGCTGATCCGTCGTCAGTATTGCGAAAGGCAAGATTTGAATGGAGAAAGCTGATCCGACAGCAGCACTCCCTTTCTTTCGATCCTATCAGTATCGACACCTGCTCCAACCTTGTTCTCTCTGTGTTTTTGGAAAAGCATGTTACATCTTCGACCGTTGTTGGAAAATGCATTGTTGAAACACTCTATAATTCCATCGATTTTGGAAAACCGGGCCCTGGATTCTTTTTTCTCTTTTCAAAATTCTCTGCAACTCAAAACCAAAGACCATTCACTGACAATCACTGACTGATGAGAAAATTCTATGAGGGAGAGACCTGGAATTAGACTCAGTTGATTCTATTCGACCCACACTGACTGCGTTCACATTACCAACCTAAAGAGCCTGTTTAACCTTTCAACATAGAGGTCACATATGATGAAAAGCTGACCGTTTCCATGGGCCTGCAGGCTTACAGAACAAAATGGTCACCAACTTCACTGGAACAGTTTACAGGGTCAGGAGGATAATTGCGGGTTGTGCGATTGAATTAAAGTGGCCTGCAGCAGACAATACTTTCCACAAGGTCAATCTGAACGAGGACTGTACTGTAGGCTACAAGGGAAACATGGATGGAATGACCTTGCGCTAGTGTCGTATTGAATTACCACCAAACCAAAGCTTCAGCAATTAACAAGCTACACTAAGGTCAAGTCTTATGGGGGGTTAAATCAATGAATACTGACGTGACACCCCACAAAGAAATCCTGTCCTATTCAGTGTTCCCTCAGCTAATGCAATACAAAGTCATGTGTTTGAAATAACTGCTAATCCTATGAAATAAATGAAAAAACCTAATAAAGTCTAATTGAAGGACAGACCTGACGATTCAGTTGGTATCAGTCCAATTTTTCCTTTCCCACCATCTTCCCCTTTATTGACTGTAACGGCAGCAAGGATGACTAAACACAAAGAATGAAACAGCATTTTCAGGGTTAAAAGCCCCTGTCTGAATGAATCGCTGCTGAAAACAATCTGTTGGAAACTCGATCTGTCCTCGCTGTTCCCTCTTCCCACAGACTTGAAGTTCACTTACGAATGTGAAATAACAAAAAACGACACATTTTCTTCATTAGAGCCTGCATGAATCAGTCTGAGACAAGGCGACAGCTTGACTCCAGCATCGTGGTCTATACCAGCCACTCCTAGTTACAGACGGCTGGGGAAATGTTTATGAATACTGCACTTCTTTACGTTTTTTGGGTCTAGTTTAATGGTTTTTAAGAGGAGCTTATTTATGTTTTTGGAGGAACTGTTAATTATAAGCATTCACTTTAAGAGCCATTTAAGGCATGTGAGGTAGTGTGTGTGTGTGTGTGTGTGGTGTGGCTGTTGTGGTGGCCCATTTGGGATTTGCAGAGTTTGCAGACCAACTACACAGGTTTGTTGAGGGGTTTGGGTGTCGAGGGATTTAGGAGGAAGGGAAGAGTCAGAGTATGTGTGTGTGAGTGAGTGTGTGTGTGTGTGTGTGTGTGTGTGTGTGTGTGTGTGTGTGTGTGTGTGTGTGTGTGAGTGTGAGTGTGTGAGTGTGTGTGTGTGCATGTGTGTGAGTATGTATGTGTGCGTTGGGGGAAGACCATCTCAGCAGTTTTAAGTTGTAAGACCATAACACCAGACGCAACTGAATGGGTAAGTTTTAAAATAACTTACCCATTTAGGAGCCTCGGGGGCCGGCGTGTGAAATCAAACCCCTGTGTTGTGGTTTCTTCCCCTCAGAGTAGCCTTCCTTGAACACAGCTGGCCTTCACTGAGACCCCTCATATAGAGGCAGGAGGTAGACACATTATCATTAACCATAATCCTGCATGTACACTGAATCTGGTTTCGGGGTTCAACTCCATCACTGTGCTCTGAACTCTGAGACTCTGGACCAGGTGTGAGCTCAAGTAATGGGGTAAGATGCGTACGTAGCTGCCATTACCCTGTACGCACGAAGCAGGAAAGCTCAGGTAATTGCTATCAGAGACGACCTTGGGTAAAAACATATTGGCCTGCCCATTTGGAGTGATTGACGTAGCAGGGGCGATGGTAACTGCTCTCCTGGGGCTCTCCACACGGCTCCATTGTGTGCCCCATTAGGACCATGTCATAGAGTGTGCCTGGTGCCTACACCAGCTCTCATCAAAGACCAGTACAGTGGAGTGGAGCTTTATTACTCCCACACAGGAAGGGGCTGCAGTCCACTCTGCTCTCCTCCACTCCATATATAATGTATTAGAGCCGTCTGTTGTGTTTCAGTCTCCTAGCGACCTTCACCTAAACAAGACGTACCCAAATGGGCGCATGACATCACTGCAGGCTCATTCATACGTTATTATAAGCGCTCCATTTCTTGTGAAACATTTACACAATTTTCGCATTAGTATGGCCACGGAGCTCAGCTCCAAAAACACACACAGCAGACTTTGCGTTGAGAGTCGTGCAGAACAGGGGAGCAGAGGTCAGAGAGACGGAGCCAGGAGTCTTTGATTCTCCAAATGAAATAGAAAGAGCTCTGTATTCGCCGCCGGTTTCGGATGACAGAGGATCCCTTTCAGCAGAAACAATAGCCAGACAGCATTCTCCGTTGTCGTTGGAAATGTAAAATTTGTTCCAGTTCTCTGTAATCTGTTCCAGCTGCTGGGAGATTGTGGTAGCTGTGATAGAGCGATGGTTGGAGCGTCAGCGTCTCAGACTCAGAACAGGGCCGGACTAATTCTAATGGGCAAGGCTGTGGTCTAATGCTCCCCCGACTAACCTCCCCAAGAGATATCGCCCAGAACATTCCAGAAAGGGGGGGATAATTCTAGTAAAACCGGACTAAAAGAGAAAAACCACTTAAAGAAAGAAAGACGGAGAGGAATTTCGTCTTGGCGTCATGTGTGGCCACTTGGAACAATGGAGATGCTATTCTAATCTGAGACAATATACAGTGCAAACAGCCGGCTCACTGAATTAATGTCAGTCTAAACACAGACATACTAAACTGGGTGTCGCTAAAAAAGACAAAATGAGGTCCAGAGCCACAGTCAGTCACTCAGTGTTCCTTGGTTCTGGTTCTGATCCATGCGGGTTGGACTTTGACCATTAACTGTAATATGTGAATAGTCTTAAGGACAGGCTCATCTTCTACATATGGTTTGGCGGCTAGAAGACAAGATGGTTGACTAAAAAAAGCCAGTGATTTACAGTATTATTATTGTCCTGTCCCATGCCACATCCCTCAGCAATCCCTGTGTTATCGATGGCATAACTGATTCTGTGTCATTGAGCTGTTAACGTGATACTAAACAGAGTGGAAGAAAGAAAGAGAGAAGGGCTGTATGTACTCTATGAAGATGTGTGTCTGTCCAGTGTACTCTATGAAGATATGTGTCTATCCAGTGTACTCTATAGAGATGTGTGTCTGTCCAGTGTAGTGTATGGAGATGTGTGTCTGTCCAGTGTAGTGTATGGAGATGTGTGTCTGTCTAGTGTACTGTATGGAGATGTGTGTCTGTCCAGTGTACTCTATGGAGATGTGTGTCTGTCCAGTGTACTCTATGAAGATATGTGTCTATCCAGTGTACTCTATAGAGATGTGTGTCTGTCCAGTGTAGTGTATGGAGATGTGTGTCTGTCGAGTGTAGTGTATGGAGATGTGTGTCTGTCTAGTGTACTGTATGGAGATGTGTGTCTGTCCAGTGTACTCTATGGAGATGTGTGTCTGTCCAGTGTACTGTATGGAGATGTGTGTCTGTCCAGTGTACTGTATGGAGATGTGTGTCTGTCCAGTGTACTGTATGATGTGTGTCTGTCCAGTGTGCTGTATGTGTGGTAGGTAGTAGGTGGGGGGCTTGTTCCAGACCTTGGGAGGTTAAATCCAGAGGGCCCAGAGAGTGGCGACCTCGTTCCGCCTGACTGCTCCTGAAAACAGCCAGTCAGCCGAGTGTTAAGACTAAGTGGCATCTGCCGTCTGACTGAAATCACCTTCCTTCAGAAAAGCAGTTCCTTGACTGCCGGCCCATGTCACCATCTTTAACCCTCCAACCACCTGTAGCCACCACCCTAGTCAGCCAGCTACCACCCTCACCAGTCAGATCCAACCTTCAACATGACGAACCCTCACCAACCAACTAAAGTCACCACCCTTACCAGTCAGATAACACCCTCCACCCGCACCAGCTTCCACACTCACCAACTACCGAAGACCTTCCAGTTATGAGTTTCACTGAGTTCATCTCTGGTTCATCTCTGAGCGAAGGAGGAGGTGAAGTGCATGTTGGAGCTCAGAAGAAAATATCACCCCAACCTTCTCTCATACATTCTTTAAAATTGACACAGATCTGAGGAAAATCAACAGTAACCGTTGCTACCAAACATTATATTTGCCTGCATATTGAACAGGCCGCACCAGGATCGAGTCCACAGTGCAGATGAAAGGACAGGAATTGTGGAGGAGGAGAGGAAGGGGGCTGGGGGGAGTGAGACTTTCTAGCAATGGAAGAAGAATCCAGAACTGGGTTCTCTCTCAGAAAGTGCCCTTATTCCACACTTCACTCCATTACATATGGGACGCTTTGGTTAGGAACACAATGAAAAGCCCCGCAAAAGCCAGGGAACACCATCCCCAATAACAGTAGATTGCTGACTCCCTATTTAACACGGATATTAGAAAATACAAAATGGCTGTTAGTGCATTTTAGGAAAACTATTTTATTTTCAGATATGGCTTTGAAAGGAATCTGGACCACAGGAAGCTCTGATGCCTTAATTGTATTTTTTTCACCACCAAAGAAACTGGGGTGCTTATTGATGGAACATGAGAGAGAGAGAGAGAGAGAGAGAGAGAGAGAGAGAGAGAGAGTAGGACTGAGGGAAGGAGAACAAAAGAGAAAGGAGGAGAGAATGAAAGCGAGAAAGAGAGAGAAAGAAAGAGAGAGAGATGGGGGTAGAAAGAGAGAGGGGAGGGGGGTTGGAGACGGGGGGAGAGAGAGAGGAAGAGCGAGAGAGAGAGAGAGAGAGAGAGAGAGAGAGAGAGAGAGAGAGAGAGAGAGAGAGAGAGAGAGAAAGACTGAGAGAGAATGAAAGTGCAAATCAGAGAGAGAGAGAAAGAGGAAGAAGCCAGATAGCAAGGGAGGGAGAGACGTATGGTGAGAAAAAGGGGAAGAGAGCAGGATGGGTTGAGAGAGAGTGAAACAATTATGTCTGGGAGGGAAAGGAGATTGAAGGACATAGCTTAAGTATCAAACTTTGAAAGAGAGGGCGCTATGGAAGAGCCTACCATGTTATCACAGGGCTCAGTACTAGGGACAGTTAAATGCCTATGACGGTTGACTGTGTCTTGGGCGGGTGTGGGTGTGTCCATGTGTGTGTGTGATATACAGGTATCAGTGTCTGTGTGTGAATCTGTGACAGGCCTTACCTGGGGGCTGACACTGGGGCCGTAGCCCATGCCGGGCGAGGACATGGAGTGTGGGCCCATGGGGGAGTTGATGACAGAAAAGGGTGAGCCCAGGCCGTTCATGGGAGAACTCAAGGTGCTGATGGGAGAGTGCAGGGAGCCTGAGGGCCCCATGGAGGACGGGCTGAGCAGGGATGGGTGCATCCCCCGGTGGGACGTGGGAGAGCCCAGGGGAGACGAGGTCACCTGACCTGATGAATCTACACAGGGAAGAGGGAGAGAAGAAGAAAATCTGTCAGAAGTTTCAATGCAGCATCATCATGTTCAACGTACTCTCAGAGAGAGCTGTTATTGGCATCATTACCAGCATTAAACTATCTAGCGGTATTAGCTTGCAGCAAAAGTTATTCATTTATGATCTATTGTGATCTATTCATTAGTGATGAAACGTAAACATTGTGGACCGCAAAAAAGCTGAGGGTAGCCACATAACGTCTTGCTGCCTGAAAAAAACTCTACATCATGGGCCACATAGCAGCAGTGTTTCTCCCTGCCCACCTAAACCTCACGCCTGAGCGCCTCCCTGGCTGTCTGCAGAGACAGAGACACAGCCTGCAGCCCGGAGCCACGACCCTGACCAGAGCTGGAGGACGCCAGACAGACAGAGGTGCTTCACTAGGGACAGCCTTCCTCTGCTCTCAGTGTTTATTAAGCTCTGAAACCTCTCCTTCGTCTCTCTCTCTCCCCCTCTCCCCCCCCCCCCCCCCCCTCTTTCCCCTGTGTCTCTCTGTTGTTTTCTCTCTCTCTTTTTGTTTCTACCGCACGGCAAGTGGTACCGGAGCGCCAAGTCTGGGACCAAAAGGCTCCTTAACAGCTTCTACCTGCAAGCCATAAGTGAATCAAATGTCTCCTTGGACTATTTACATTGGCCCTCGTATTCTATGATTAGTTATATTAGACTCTCTTGCACAGGCTCAATGTACTACACTGACACTCCAACACACACACACGGACACACACACACACAATGCATATTGACGCCACACACACACACACAATGTTACGACTGGGTGTGTAAGCAGACCAAGGCGCAGCGCAGTGATAGTTCGACACACTTATTTATTTGAATCTATATAAACTTGACGAACTATACAAACAACAAGAACATATAACACACGTAAATACACTTACGTCTTTCCAGACTGACATGCAAGACAATGACCCACACAAAGGTGTGGGACATGACACTTAATATACGATCCTCAATCAGAGACAACGCATAGCAGCTGCCTCTAATTGAGGACCCAATACAACACAACGCAACACAGAATTAGGATACTAGATATGTCAGGCTCTGACCATGGCCAAATAGAGTAGCAAAAGGCTTCTCTATGGCCAG
Source organism: Thymallus thymallus (assembly GCA_023634145.1). Taxonomy (NCBI): domain Eukaryota; kingdom Metazoa; phylum Chordata; class Actinopteri; order Salmoniformes; family Salmonidae; genus Thymallus; species Thymallus thymallus. The sequence goes on from CM042404.1 coordinate 14,352,035, forward strand.
AGCCTGACACACACACACACACACACACACACATTCACATACATACATTCACATTCCTTCACACTCTTCACATACACTGCTGCTACTCTCTGTTTATTATCTATGCATAATCACTTAACCCCTACCTCTAGTACGAAAAAAAGTATGGACATGTATGCACTGACTAACTGTAAGTCGCTCTGGATAAGAGCGTCTGATAAATGACTAAAATGTAAATGTACATGTACATACTACCTAAATGACCTGGACTAACTGGTACACATTGACTCGGTACCGGTTCTCCTTGTATTTAGCCTCGTTATTGTCATTTGTTAAACTATTTTTCCTTTAGTTAATTTAACACATTTTTCTTACTTACTTTTTTAGAACTCTGCATTTTTTGTTAAGGGCTTGTACTGTAAGTAAGCATTTCACGGTAGACGCGTGTGAGCTTGTTGTGGCTTTGTCACACCTGTTGTAGACGCGTTGCCTTGAACGGGCAGTCACTGGCGTACCGGACACCCCCAAAGCCTCCACAAGGCGGGTGGGGGGCACACGAGCTCTGGGGGCCCATGCGCATGTCATCGATTTAATAAATCATTTTGACAGTAACCCTCCAAAAAGTAATTCAGAAACCTTTTAAATGTCAATATGTACTAGGAAGCTACGTTTTTGTTTCTTGGGCTTCAGGAATGTGACTGAAAAATTGCCCCAGGCCTTAAAAAAATAAAAATGAAACTGATTGAAAGTATATGGGGATAGTGGTGAACAAATGCCGTAGTCAAGGCTACCAGTGCAATCTGTTCCCAGAAAGCACATCAGACCGACAGCCTACTGCTTCTTATGCACTTCTTTATGAGTTTTAGTTTAGGAAACAATCTCTCCGCAGAAGCGACAGTTACAGGGATGGTAAAAACAGCTCGACTGCCGTAGCAACATCAGGGAAACTGGACAGAAGGGAGTTGTGCTTCAAATACAGCAGTTCTGTAACATCTTTCATTTAGCTCATAGCTGATTAGTATGCTGTTGCATCATTTCCAACTTTAATTACTGAATAAGTAATTACATTATTGCCACCATCCAGCAGTCAAAAAATGGCAGCATTGTGACACAGTGTATAGGTTTGTGAAATGTTAATTAGGGCGAAATAATATTTATCCATTAGCTAAAGCAAGGCTATACATGCCTTGGCACCACAGAAAGCCTATCATCGATTCGATAGGCATGCATCCGCATAGACATGTCATAATTTCAGCACCATGGACAGCGATCGGAGTGGCTGTCTGGCTGACACATAAGAAAACTCTGACCTTGTGGGGGGGGGGGTTCCAGAGAAAATGTCTTATGTCAGTGCAGGCAGTCCGTCATGCTGTCAGCTGTCATCACAGAGGATATGAAGGAGAGGGGATGGGATGTACAGATTAGGCAGATCCCTCTATGCTTGCTGACAGGGCTATACATGATGTCTATGGCTATATATCTCTCTCTCTCTCCCTCCCTCTCTCAAATCTCATTCTTTCACTTCCTCCTTCATGCCTCTTTGTCCACTACTCACTTTGTAAAGTTTGCAAACAACATAAGCTGGCTTTCAGAGCACCTTCGCTAAGAATGTGTCCTCAGATTTGGACAAACAAATGTAGAGCAGGCCTCAATGAGTTCAGTCCTCATTGAGAGCAGGCCTCATTGAGAGCAGGCCTCATTGGGCGCAGGCCTCATTGAGAGCAGGCCTCATCCATCCTGACATGTTTCATAAGGGGCTGAATTCCTCTGTTTCTGCGCAGAAATAAAAAAGATTGATTTCTCAATTAGGTGACAGTTGAGAATAACAACAAATCCAGTCTGGAGCGTTCTCCAGTACCGCATTGTCTCTGTCCCACTGACATCACAGCCTGGTGTGTGTGTGTGTGTGTGTGTGTGTGTGTGTGTGTTGGAGGTATTTCCTCAGTGAGAGGGTGACATGGGGCTTTGCGCCCCTCAGTCTCTCCTGGTCAGCAGGCTTCCTAGCAGCAGCCAGGTTGCCAGCTCAGCCAAGCCAAACACTTCCCCTGCATCCTGCTCTCTTCACGAGCACTTCCTGCAAACACGCCACTACCCCACAGTCACATACACAGGACGGGAGGGGCCACTCCCAAACAAACACTCTTTAATAAATGGCCAACACTATATGAGTTCCATAATTAATCCTCGGACTGATGATATTCAAGTGCTTCCATCCTCATGATGACATGTTTTTCTTCAGATAATATCCGCCCAATGCTAAAAAAGCTCTGCCTGAGCCAGCAGTTCCTCAAATCCATCCTCCAATTGGGTTTTAATTCAGGGTGATAAAGCAGGCTGTGGTATTAGAGCTGCCAATCTGTCATTGTGGGTCCTCAGCGGGTGGTGCAGGCTAGCTGACATAGAGAGAGGAGAGGAGGCCCAGGCTGAGGCAGGCAGGCCCTAACCCTTAGGGGGTTGAGAGAGTGCCAGGATGTGGGGCAACTCAAGCCTCTCTCTCTCTCTGGTTGTCAGCAGGGAACCAGGGCCCAGTGAAGAGAGCAGAGTAGGAAGACATAAGAACATGACTGTATGTCTGCTGAGTGCTGACCTTGCCTTACCTGAAACTGATTCTGTATTTAGTCGTGAGTGTATGACTCCATTAAGTTTAGTTAACCTATTTTATCATAAATGGGTACAGTCTACTGCATGTGTGTGCTCACGTGTGTGCGCTTGTGTTAATGTGTGTGTGTGCTTGTGTGTGAGTGTGTCTGCTTGTGTGTGTGTGTGTGTGTGTGTGTGTGTGTGTGTGTGAGTGTGTGTGTGTGTGTGTGTGTGTGTGTGTGTGTGTGTGTGTGTGTGTGTGTGTTTGTGCCCACCAAGCCTAAGTGTTGCTTGCTTGTGTGTTCCTGTGCGAGTGAGTGAATGAGTGAGTGAATGAGTGGGTGGGGATGCCAGAGCAGGATTACAGATGGATGAAAAGAGCTCTGGCGCTAATCCCCCCCCAGAGAGGGGCACAGCTGTTGGGAGAGGGGACAGACAGGGGGTGGGGTGGTGGTGGTGGGAGGGTACTGCCACCACTGCAGTCTCTTGTCACCAAGGTCACAGAGTGACACTGCAGAGTTGACCATTTTCACAATCCTCTTCCAAGGCAGCAGGGAAAATCCATTAAAATAACATCAAATTGTTCAGAAATACAGTGTAGACATTGTTAATGTTGTAAATTACTATTGTAGCTGGAAATTCACATTTTTAATGGAATATCTACATAGGTGTACAGAGGCCCATTACCAGCAACCATCACTCCTGTGTTCCAATGGCACGTTGTGTTAGCTAATCCAAGTTTATAATTTTAAAAGGCTAATTGATCATTAGAAAACCCTTTTGCAATTATGTTAGCACAGCTGAAAACTGTTGTGCTGATTAAAGAAGCAATAAAACTGGCCTTCTTTAGACTAGTTGAGTATCTGGAGCATCAGCATTTGTGGATGAAGGCTATTCCATGCGAGATATTGCCAAGAAACTGAAGATCTCGTACAACGCTGTGTACTACTCCCTTCACAGAACAGCGCAAACTGGCTCTAACCAGAATAGAAAGAGGAGTGGGAGGCCCCGGTGCACAACTGTGCAAGAGGACAAGTACATTAGAGTGTCTAGTTTGAGAAACAGACGCCTCACAAGTCCTCAACTGGCAGCTTCATTAAATATTACCCGCAAAACACCAGTCTATACGTCAAAAGCCATATCTTCCTCTGTCCAGTGTCTGTGTTCTTTTGCCCATCTTAATCTTTTATTTTTATTGGCCAGACTGAGAGATGGCTTTTTCTTTGCAACTCTGCCTAGAAGGACAGCATCCCGGAGTCGCCTCTTTACTGTTGACATATACAGTTGTGGCCAAAAGTTTTGAGAATAACACAAGTATTGGTCTCCACAAAGTTTGCTGCTTCAGTGTTCTTAGATCTTTATGCCAGTAGTTACTATGGTACACTGAAGTATAATTTCAAGTATTCCATAAGTGTCAAAAGCTTTCATTGACAATGACATTCAGTTTATGCAAAAAGTCAATATTTGCAGTGTTGACCCTTCTTTTTCAAGACCTCTGCAATCCGCCCTGGTATGCTGTCAATTAACTTCTGGGCCACATCCTGACTAATGGCAGGCCATTCTTGCATAATCAATGCTTGGAGTTGTGGGTTTTGTGTTTTTGTGGAGCCGGCACTGCTTGGAGTTGTGGGTTTTTGTTCGTCCACCCGCCTCATGAGGATCAACCACAAGTTCTCAATGGGATTAAGGTCTGGGGAGTTTCCTGGCCATGGACCCAAAATATTGATGTTGTGTTCCCCGAGCCACTTATGGCAAGGTGCTCCATCATGCTGGAAAAGGCAGTGATCGCCACCAAACTGTTCTTGGATGGTTGGGAGAAGTTGCTCTCGGAGGATGTGTTGGTACCATTCTTTATTCATGGCTGTGTTCTTAGGCAAAATTGTGAGTGAGCCCACTCCCTTGGCTGAGAAGCAACCCCACACATGAATGGTGTGAGGATGTTTTACTGTTGGCATGACACAGGACTGATGGTAGCGTGTTTTCAGGATGGCCCAAACAATCGGAGAGGGGATTCATCAGAGAAAATGACTCTACCCCAATCCTCAACAGTCCAATCCCTGTACCTTTTGCAGAACATCAGTCTGTCCCTGATGTTTTTCCTGGAGAGAAGTGGCTTCTTTGCTGCCCTTCTTGACACCAGGCCATCCTCCAAAAGTCTTTACCTCACTGTGCGTGCAGATGCACTCACACCTGCCTGCTGCCATTCCTGAGCAAGCTCTGCACTGGTGGTGCCCCGATCCCGCAGCTGAATCAACTTTAGGAGACGGTCCTGGCGCTTGCTGGACTTTCTTGGGCGCCCTGACGCCTTCTTCACAACAATTGAACCTCTCTCCTTGAAGTTCTTGATGATCCGATACATTTTTGTGCAAAACAATGATGACGGCACGTGTTTCCTTGCAGGTAACCATGGTTGACAGAGGAAGAACAATGATTTCAAGCCACACCCTCCTTTTAAATCTTCCAGTCTGTTATTCTGACTCAATCAGCATGACAGGGTGATCTCCAGCCTTGTCCTCGTCAACACTCACACCTTTGTTAACGACACAATCACTGACATGATGGTAGCTGGTCCTTTTGTGGCAGGGCTGAAATGCAGTGGAAATGATTTTTGGGGATTAAGTTCATTTTCATGGCAAAGAGGGACTTTGCAATTAATTGTAATTTATCTGATCACTCTTCATGACATTCTGGACTATATGCAAATTGCCATCATCAACACTGAGGCAGCAAACTTTGTGGAGACCAATACTTGTCATTCTCAAAACCTTTGGCCACGACTGTAGACTGGTGTTTTGTGGGTACTATTAAATGAAGCTGCCAGTTGAGGACTTGTGAGGCGTCAGATGCTCAAGTCTGTTTCTCAAACTAGACACTCTAATGTACTTGTCCTCTTGCTCAGTTGTGCATCGGGGCCTCCAACTCCTCTTTCTATTCTGGTTAGAGACAGTTTGTTCTATGAAGGGAGTAGTACACAGCGTTGTACGAGATCTTCAGTTTCTTGGCAATTTCTCGCATGGAATAGCCTTCATTTCTCAGAACAAGAATAGACTGACGAGTTTCAGAAGAAAGGTCTTTGTTTCTGACAATCTTGAGACTGTAATCTAACCCACAAATGCTGATGCTCCAGATACTCAACTAGTCTAAAGAAGGCCAGTTTTATTGCTTCTTTAATCAGCACAACAGTTTTCAGCTGTGCTAACATAATTGCAAAAGGGTTTTCTAATGATAAATTAGCCTTTTAAAATAATACACTTGGATTAGTTAACACAACGTGCCATTGGAACACAGGAGTGATGGTTGCTGATAATGGGCCTCTGTACTTCTATGTAGATATTCAATAAATAATCTGCCGTTTCCAGCTACAATAGTCATTTACAACATTAGCAATGTCTACACTATATTTCTGATCAATTTGATGTTATTTTAAATGGACAAAACATTAGTTTTTCTTTAAAAAACAATGACATTTCTAAGTGACCCCAAACTTTTCAACGGTAGTGTATACCCTGGTGCTTCTATCCTGCCTCTCCTGGGTCTCTTACTACTGTATCCGCTATGGCTGCCTGAGCTCCTCCCAGCTCTACTTGCCCTCTACTAGCAGCTCACTATGCTTACATTCCAACTCGTTTTGTCTTTCACATGCTCGTTTTTGTACGGACCTGTTGAGCTGGAAAGCGAAACATGTTTTACAAGCCGTCTGAGGAAACAGGGCAAGCACCAGCGACCATTTGTACTACCTGCACCGCACATAAAACAAATATGCTCACAAGATTAGATAAGAGCATTTAAAAGAGAGCTGGAGGGAGGGAGTAGAGGGGGGTAAATGGAGGGATTAGAGGGGGGGAAACGGAGGGATTAGAGGGGGAAAACGGAGGGAGTAGAGGTGGTAAATGGAGGGAGTAGAGGGGGTAAATGGAGGGAGTAGAGGGGGTAAATGGAGGGAGTAGAGGGGGTAAATTGAGGGAGTAGAGGGGGTAAATTGAGGAAGTAGAGGGGGTAAATGGAGGGTGTAGAGGGGGGTAAATGGAGGGAGTAGAGGGGGTAAATTGAGGGAGTAGAGGGGGTAAATTGAGGAAGTAGAGGGGGTAAATGGAGGGTGTAGAGGGGGGTAAATGGAGGGTGTAGAGGGGGTAAATGGAGGAAGTAGAGGGGGTAAATGGAGGAAGTAGAGGGGGTAAATGGAGGGTGTAGAGGGGTAAATGGAGGGTGTAGAGGGGTGTAAATGGAGGGAGTAGAGGGGGTAAATTGAGGGATTAGAGGGGGTAAATGGAGGGAGTAGAGGGGGTAAATGGAGGGAGTAGAGGGGGTAAATGGAGGGAGTAGAGGGGAGTAAATGGAGGGTGTAGAGGTGGTAAATGGAGGGAGAAGAGGGGGTAAATGGAGGGAGTAGAGGTGGTAAATGGAGGGAGTAGAGGGGGGTAAATGGAGGGAGTAGTGGGGGGTTAATTGAGGGTGTAGAGGTGGTAAATGGAGGGAGTAGTGGGGGGTTAATTGAGGGTGTAGAGGTGGTAAATGGAGGGAGTAGTGGGGGGTTAATTGAGGGTGTAGAGGTGGTAAATGGAGGGTGTAGAGGGGGTAAATGGAGGGAGTAGAGGGGGTAAATGGTGGCAGTATCCAAAAAACGAGTGGCAGGCGTCCAGGTCCCCTGTGCCAAAACAAAAGGTTGACACATGTTTTGATCGGGAATAAAAGTGTTTCTGAGCTTTGTCGTTCCGAGTGGCTTCCAGCATTGCCTGTCTGCCTGCCTGTTCCAGGCTGTCGATTGGGCCGCGCAGCCGGGTATACAGAAACACAACTGACAAATTAGGCAGGCGGCGGCAGAGTGCAACGCTAAACAATCCCCACGGGCAGAACTCTCCCTTGTGCTTTTTCCCCCTCACTCCCTCCATGTGATTTCTTTGTGGAAACCAGCCAGGTCCTCTCATTCAGCTCAGCTGTGTTATGTTGTTTATAAGATGTGATAAGAGCTGAGATGAGAGGGGAGGTGTGTGGGGTATTCAGTATTATACTCTGTGACATGAGGCCTGACTGCATACAGGAGTCGGACTGGGAGGAGCCTGGGGAGAGGAGTTAGGTGAAGTGTATCCCAGAGAAAAGAGGGAGGCAGGGAGGAGTCCATGACCCGGACTTCACACAGCAGTGGCAGCCTGCCAGAGACCTGACTGCATGACTAATGTCTGCACTTGAAAATAAATTTGGTTCATTTATTAACTGTCCAGCTTCTCGCTCTCCCTCTTTTTATCCAAATGTCTTGCATGCATACATTTTAAGTTTGGGTGGAATCCTGGCATTGCAAGTGCCATGCTCTACCAACTGAGCTACAGACCAATACCTTCTTTCTCTGTTCAACTGAGCTACAAACCAATTCCTTCTTTCTCTGTTCAACTGAGCTACAGACCAATTCCTTCTTTCTCTGTTCAACTGAGCTACAAACCAATTCCTTATTTCTCTGTTCAACTGAGCTACAGACCAATTCCTTCTTTCTCTGTTTCTGTCTTTCTCCCTCTCTTTAATCTCTCTCTCTCTGCCTTCACCTCTGTTCTAGGGGTTGATAGTGTACAACTGAGCCACAGAAGGTTCACTTTTAGTTTATCTCTCTGGAACAGTTAGAGTATCAAAGCCACTTTGCATTCCTCTGAGGCAGAGAGCATAATAAAACCAAGCCCATTCTAACAAAGCCTGGTCTGTGTTCTGAGAGTTGTGAGAAGAGACAGCCAATTGGTTGGATCCTGTTAGTCTGTACTGACACACATAGGGCCTATAAGGGTCTGGTTCAGTTCTGAAAGAAGAGGGATTATTTGTTTCAACACATAGAACCAGTGATTGTCAAGCAGATAACTGTCGGTCTCACGGTAATTGACCATTAATTAACTTAAACACATTTATCATCTCCTGGCTTCCACACATAGCCTACAAGCCACTGATACAGACCTATGGAACGTCTACATTTTAAAAAGTCTAATATATCCATGTAATATAGCCTAAACCTTCACAATAAATCCATTATATATTTTAGACCGGTCTAAAGAAGCAAGTTATGAAATTTAGTCTATTTCAGAAGAACAGAATAGCATACTCTGAGTTGTCCTTATATTAGGCCCTGATCTGGCTATGCCAAATTGCTGTTGGCTACACTAGTTCATTAAGCAGACAAGATTAGTTTATGATTCCGTGGCATTATTTTATAGTATGAAGAATACAATCGAACAAAGCTGAATAAAATAGAAAGGATATTTTCTCTAAACGATTTGAAGGAGTGCTGTCAGGTCATGACTGAAGGCAGACCTCTTGACTTCTCTATGGGAGTCGAGAGGCCACAGTCAGGACCTGACATGAGAGTTCTAGAGAACTCTATGTGTAGTTTTGTTGATCCCCAATTAGAGACAGCTGCCTTGCGTTGTCTCTAATTGGGGATCCCATTTTAGTTCAGTGTGTGACCACCTACATCGTGGTTTCTTGTGTGTGTTCCTTTTGTACACACCAGTTCATGTTGCCGTCTTTTGTTGTTGTCTATAGTTTTTTGACATAATAAACCTGTCTGCTTGCAGCTCCCGCTCTGCGCCTTGTTCCCTCACCTCGCTGCACGACAAGTACGCACATACGGCTATTCTGTGTTGAGCGGTTAACAAAGAAATCGGTATTCGGTATGCTTAATTTACAGTTATTGCAAATTGCATTTGCATTGATGTCAGAGTGATTAGAGGGACAATAGAGTGCTGAGTACCAGGCAGTTAGCAAGTTTGGTAGGCTACTAACGACCAGCAGCAGCATCAGAGCTTGGAGAATATACATTGACTAAATGGTCACGTGGAATTTGACTGCCTTCATGACTCGTGACCGCCGGTGTGGCGGTAATACAGTCGCCGCAACAGCCCTAGTCAGGAGTCATAACACTCTAGGCCATGTGCTTTCAGAGGTGTGCTGGTGGCAGTGGTGGGATTTATGATGGATTCCTAAAGCAGCACTAGCCCATCAGCTCTGTGTTAAAGTGCTTCTCCCATCACCAGGGGGTCCTGCATTATGAATAAGAACACCCAAACGGAGAGGACCTAAAACCTCGGGAACACACAGTCTGTTCCTAGCGCCTCTCTCATCTCTCTCCAACTGCCATCCTCCATAATTCAACTAGCCAACTTCACCGGGGAGATTTGATTGGAGGATGTGGCGGAGGGAGGGGGAAGTGACAACAGAACAGAGTCTTCGAAAATCCATGAAAATCAGACGTTTCCATGACGCAAATGCCAACCCATGGCTAATTTCCCAGCCCCTATACACCCAAGGTCTCTTTAGATCCTTAACAATGTCATAAAGACATAGACTTCCAGGAGGCATAAGACTGACATAGAGAGGAGCCTCAGAGCCGTATGCCACCTTGGCAGGGTCCCGTCTCAGACCCTATGCACAATGGGTTTTCCATGCTTCTCTTATGGCAACGGTCCGCTCCAGAAATGATGCCATCGTTGAGAAACAGTCCAGGAAATAAGCGATAATTTCACAGATTTCCACAGCCTCGTACTCAGCAACAACACCAATGGGAGCCTCCATCATCCCAGTGAATCATTCACACGTTGTTCGCCTCATTACAGTGGCTAGGCTAATAAACCAGCACTGAAGTTTGGGCTCTCTTGTTGACGCAGCCTTGTGCAGCCACTTCCCTCTTTTGAGGCTCTGCGCAAAATCTATTACTCACAAAGATGTTTGGAGGTAGGAGGAATGGCAGTTTGAAGCCCACAGAGTGAGCACTGCGCAAGGCAGCCGCAGCAGGGAGGATGAAACAGCCGTCATTAGCATTTCTCAGGGAGGTTCTGGTGTATTCATAGATATGAGGGAGAAAAAACAGAACCCCATCTAAAGAGACCCACGCTGATGTTGCATAAAACCCAGGGCCCAAAAACCAAAGTTAAAGGGAATGAAGAAATTCGCTTGCTCATTTGGAGTGCTTTACCCTAAGATGTCTGAATCAGCCGAGAAATGACAAGTCACTATCTTGGCACTCTGTCCAGGATGCTTTGTGAGAAAAGTGACGTCTGTGTGTATGTGTTAACAATATTTATGAGACTTTTATTATGATACTCCTCACACTGCCGCACTATTTATTACGACGGCTTTCTCAATGCAGGACAAATTGTTTGTTTGTGTGTGAGTGTGTGCACGCACGTTTTGCTCATTAATAGGGGAGACTCTACTCTCTCTGGGTTTGTATAAACAGGCTAATCTGGTCCACACAGTCAGAGTAAATATTCCAGCCTGATGTGTTTACTCTATGGCAGGGGGGAGCTGGCAAGAAAGGACAGGGTGTGGGGGGTGGGGTTAGGTGTGTGTGTGTGGGGGGGGCGAGGGCTCAGGATGACAGCTATTGCTTTTTCTGGTAGTCACGACGAGACGAGATGCGAGTCGACAGCAGAACAGCAACTGACACGGGAGAGGTATTATACTCCTCTCCCCTCTCTTTCACTGTCTGAAAAAGGGCCGTATCCCGACTGCATACCAACATGTACAGTGAAAGAAATAAAAAAATGGGGGAAAAAAGATAAACGCTGGAAAAGTGGCTGAAAGGAACCCAAATAGGCCACCCATACCATCTCAGTAGGTGGCCGTTAACAACCATCATTTAATACGGAATGTTGATATAACTTCATTCTCTTCTTTTGTCCGCTGACACAACTGGCTTCATTAAGGATTTTACTCTCTCTGTCCCTCCCACTTCTCTCCCCATGGCTGTGCCATCAGTGGGTTGAAAGACTGCTTTCCTCTGGCTGTGAGAGAATGAGCGGAGCGGCCTGACTGACTCTGAAGTGGCTGGAGAGGCGACGGAGACGCGGTTGGCCACGTCTAAGTGCCAGATAAGCTGCAGATTACCAGTGCTATCGCCAACTGTGGCTTTGCTGCCAACACTGTGATCCGCTGATATGGCCTAATTGTTCTCTTTAGTGCCGAGGTTATACGGCGTCTCTCTGTGAGCCAAACAGACAGTCAGCCCCACCAGCAGCAGAGCTAGCTGGGTAACAAAAGAGCAGATGCTGCTCAGAGTAGAGCTGGGGCAGGTCATGCAGCACTACACTACACTGTCCATCCAGTGTGCCTGGATGCCACAGGGGTTGATCTGTTCTGGAGAGCTTCCTACTCAGTGAAATTGATTTAGGAGTTTGGAGAGCGGCCAAATGCAGGGACGCCTGATAGAGCGATTCTCTGAATGAACCTGGCACAGTATTGACAAAAACAGCAAGCATTTGTAAGGGATTCGGAGCAATGCAGATGTTCAGTTTCATGTAGCTTGACAGGGATCTCTATCATATCAGTGTTGTTGTCTCCAACGGTGAGTCCATGGGATCTTTTTTAGTGTATGTACAGTCACACACTCCGTCATCTTCATGGCCAGACTAATACAGGTGGGATCTTGTGGGTGGCTCAGCCACACACACACAAACACACACACCCACTCTTTCCTTTCAGTCCAAATCCATCTCAGTATTAACCTGATAACTCCATTACAGCCACCGCTCATATCTCCCCATATCCCTTTGAGCCCTTCAGCTGCAGCTATGACATGTGCCATGCCTTTGTGTGACAGCCTAAAAATCACACTCCTCAAGCTAGGGAGGCACATTCCACCGGGCAAAAAACGGGTTGAATCAACATTGTGTCCATGTCATTTCAACCACAAAAATGTAAGTGATGACGTTGAATCAACGAGGGAAACTGATTGGATTTGCAAAAAGTAATCAACGTAAGGGAATATTATATTTCTTTCACCCAACGATTTCACGTTGAATTCGCATTAGTTGTCAACTCAACCAAATTTAAACCAAAAACAGACGTTGAACTGAAAGTCTGTGCCCAGTGGGATGCTTATTTCTACATCAGAGAGATAGAGAGAGAGGTAGGCTGCAGCGTCTCCAAGCTCTACCGCTCTCCTCTCCTCCGGAGCTGTGTCTGCCTGACAATGGTTGGGTTGATTAGAGCGGGAGCGAGACATCACATGTAAAGGTAATTACTGAAGCACGACAACCTGTGGAGCTCTCCCTGGAGAAGATGATTACATCTGCTGCTGCCGGGTCAGCCCGGCCTCCCTTGGGCAGCATCTACGTAATTACGCCGCTAACAGCTAGCGCTAGGTAGGCATCCATGCTTTTACACAGAACAGCTCTGGATAGGCCTCAAGCTCTTAGAGAGAGAAACTGTGTTTGAATCCATAGATGGATGGTTATGTGAGCGTTGTAAGAGCCTGCTCTTGGCTCCTCTGTGGATCACCTGCTATTATTAGGAAGATAGCCCATCTTATTGTCGGTTTTACAGGTTTCCTTTAACTGAGTGGACACAGCACGGCTCTGATTACAGTACTATAGGGCTCTCAACATGGTCACATGGCTGCAAGAGTTGCTCATTGCAGGGACTATTTGTGTGTTCTCTGTAATATGCTTTGCAGTAAACACGGTGATTCGGGGCAGCCAGGAAGCTATGATTCAATGTTGAGCTTCCTCTTTTGTTGGCCCTCTGAAATTGTATGCAAGCACTGGAGATCCCAGCTGAGAGCCTTATCGACCCGCCTCATTGCCAAAACACACACACACACACACACACACACACACACACACACACACACACACACACACACACAGACACACACACACCAACACACACACCCACACACACACACACACACACACACACACACACACACACACACACACACACACACACACACACACACACACACACACACACACACACACACACACACACACACACACACACACTCTGACAAAGTTTGATATCAAAAAGCAACAGGCTAGATTATAACTATAATTTACAACTCTCACTTCCAATGGTCATCATAATACATGTTCGCTATCTGAAGTCCGGGCCTGAGGAGCTCGGAGATGGGTTTCCCATGCGTCACCCTGCAGGGTAGCTGGGGCCCTGCAGCACCTGCTTTTACGAGGCATGAGGGGAGTCTGGTGGTCAGGACCTGTGCCTTCCCCAGGCCTCAAGAACTCTTCCGTGGAAAACCACAGGGTTCATTTAGTCGCCACTCAAGACTAGGCAATTAGACAGAGAGAGGGAACAGGAAACCTTAAGAGGGAGGAGGAGGAAACAGTAAGCTACGGGACCTGAAAACATGTCTGAGTAGGACTGAGGCTTTAATAAAACCATACGACCACAGTGATGAATTATGACGGAACAAAAACAGAGTGGCCATTCATTCTACTGGTCACACCACACAGGAATCTGACAGTCGTTTTCTTCTGTTCTGTTCCTCAGGGCCTGGCGACAGGCTATTTCTATAACAAGGCTGTCCGCTTCCACTATTATACTATAAGTATTCAGAGAAGGGTTGTGAATACATCTGATGGTGGTAATTAATGCGAATGATAGCAAGAGCCTTGGCCTCCATTTCTGTTTTAATAGATCACATGGGGGAAAGTATGTGTGTGTGTTTGTGTGTATGTGTGTGTGTGTGTGTGTAGGTTTCATCCTTGGCCTCTGTCCAAAGCAGATGTTTCTACACATCACTCCACATACATCCTTGTAGGTTTGAGAGAGATATTATAATGGTTCATAAAAACTATAATTTATCTCTTACACAAAGCTGGGTATGTTTCCATGTAATTTAGGATAGCAGATCCTTCTAAATTTGCATCGGAAAGACAAAAGACGCTGGTTCCCATTTCATTTCACTCATTTTGGAAAAACTAGGAGCCATTTCAGTGGAAAGCCTGAAATTATTGACCATATAACAAGCCTTTTATATATTTTTTTCACCCTAATTTTTTTCTGATTCATATAATTTTTTTCTGGGCTGTGCAGTGCTGGGGCTCTGTGTAATGAAACCCAAATGGAGAATGACCTGGCTCTTGGCCCTGTTCTGTGCTGGAACAGAGAAGCAAGGAGGCCGCAGGGTGGGCTTGCCAGCCCCAGCCCTCCCCAGAAACACAGAGACTGCAGTCCTCCAGTCCAGGCCCCAAGGGTGAGACTGGGGGTGGGTTGGAGGGGAGGGGAGGGGAGGGGGGGCTGCTCTGGGAAACTATGTGTCTACGTGCGGCAGGAAGTGGCCTCACGAGTCAGGGGGAACACACGCGCCTCACTGGGGGGTGGGGGGCAGGGTGAGTGTGTGTGCCATATCGAATGTGTGCTTTGGACATTCCCGTCAACTCTCAGCAAACAAATAACAACATAAAACCCAGGAGGGGGACGGTAAAGTGACCGCGAACTGTGGAGGGGGGCAGTTGTGATTCCAAGAAAAAAAGTATCATAAAATATAGTGAGGGGTTCCTATTGAAGGATGATCCCCCAACCCCTGTCTCTCTCACACAATATAGAACACCACGGATATGAATGTTTGGCTAGCAGAAGCGTACTGAGGTTTCAGCGTACACATACTAAGTCAGGGGAAGAGGCGTCAGGCCAGTCCAACCGACACTGGCCACAAACCCCAGGACCACGTCCAGACATTCACCAGACATCAAAGCAGATGACCACTTCATACCAGACAAACACCTTCTCGGCTAACAACCTAATTGATACACAGCCAATTATGGGCTTGTGTTGAGAATCCAACCAATAGAAAACAGCCACAAACAAAGCATATGTCAGAGAAGTCATAATGACAACAAAACCCTGCTGGCTAAAAACCTAGCTCAAACAAATGCATATTTCTTAAATCTTCCTTGCTTCAGTCTCCACATATTCCACTAAAGGGATCACTAATGCGAGTGAGTCTCCAGTTGTTTTTCTGCCAGATAGCAGGACAGAGGGCCATGATTTTCAGGACAGCACCAATTCAAACAAGGACTCATCCCTCTGATGCATTATAGGCAGGAAATCCTGAGGTGGGGTATGGACCAAGTGAACCATCCGAATAAGCATTAACTGGTGTGGCTCAAACCAACATACTGTTCCTTTCCCCTTCTATTTCCATCTCTCTCTCTCCATCTCTCTCTCCATCTCTCTCTCTCTCTCTCCATCTCTCTCTCTCCATCTCTCTCTCTCTCCATCTCTCTCTCTCTCTATCTCTCTCTCTCTCCATCTCTCTCCATCTCTCTCTCTCTCTCTTTCTCTCTCTCTCGTTGTGTGTTCTTCAGAGGGCGTCCCTAGAGAATGATAATCCCGGTTCGGGAGAGTCTGTCTTTCAAGTCCTGGGAAGACACACTGGGCTCCGTGCTGGCGGATCCCTGCCTGCATCTCCAGAGGCCTCTCTCCTCTCCTCTCCTCTCCTCTCCTCTCCTCTCCTCTCCTCTCCTCCTCCTCCTCCTCCTCCTCCTCCTCCTCCTCCTCCTCCTCTTCCTCCTTAACTCTCCCTCTCTTTCCCTCTGTTCCTCTGCTGCTCACGTTTTCACCCTCTAATTATGTTTCTCTGGCATTATGCAGGCGGAGGGTGCTGCCGGGGACGTGACCAGCGTTCACTGCTGCTGCCACTGGCACTTAAACAACAAAAAGACAAACACTGAGCCCACACAGAGGCGTTGGAAAGTTGAAATGAAAGTATTCTCCGCCACCAAGCACCGAGTGACTTTATTCCTCCAGGGAGAGGTTGATGTAGAGTACAGTAGGTACCTGGTGGTTCTCAGAGACTAAAAAGCTAAGTAACGAAACCTGGCCAACAGTCTATAGTAAGCTGCCCAAGACAGTTTATAACTGTTGGAGTTTTGCCATCTTGACCACCTCATTCTGTATTGTCTCAGTCAGTCATGAGGAGGGAGAGATGCTTACTTCTGTTTGAAGCAGATGGTCTTCTATCTGTGTCTCTCTGAGAAAGGACAGGATATTTTTTACATCTCGATTCCCACACCCTCATTTTGTATTTTGTTGCAGGTCAGTCAAGAGGAGGGAGAGATCCTTACTATAGTTATGTTTCTTCTATCTGAGCCCCTATGAGAAAGTCCTGGTGAGCAGGTAAGATCAGCCACCGCAGAGGTTTTTCAGTGGATTAAATATGACAGAGTGTCTGAGCTCGGCTTGCCTTTTTAAGAGCTCCTCTCCTCTCCTGGCAGAGCTGGGCAGCTTTTATTTTAGGAGAGGACCAGGATATAAGAGCCTAATCCTTAATAATACATGTTTGTATTTCTCACTCACACGCAGGTGCACATGTATGCACACCCACCATTCCCAAACTCCTCTCCCTGCCTTTAATGACTCCAAACCTGTAATACTTCTTAAAAAGCAGTCATACTTTGAAAGGCAAAACAATAGCCTCTCAGTCCTATCTAAAGGTTGCTTTTCTAATGGCTCACTATTGAACAATGATGTAGTGCATTTGATGTGATATTCTTGCCAGGAAAGACATTTTCTGGAAACTTTTATTCCCATGTGATAAAATCCATATTTCTTTGCCTGTGCCTCCGAGGCCCCGAAATTCCCATGAATTGAGTGTTTTGATTGGATAGGCGACAGAGACCAAGTAAAGTGGGTGTTATGATTGGCATAGGGAGCAATGCTCCAGAGAAGCAGGTGTTTTTCATTGGCTCCGATGGATATGCCCATAGTTTGGAGCGTTGTGATTTGTCCAGGAAGACACCACCCCCCCAGGAGGAAGCTGCTGATGCCTGGCATGTTTGTGGGCATGGGGGGTGGGTTGGCATGTAGGGCCTGGGGGCACAGGGTACAGACCACCTGGATCCTGGGTCTCAAAGGCTGGCCTGAACAAAGTTGCACAGAAAACATGGAGGGAGGCTGCTGACTTACTCACTCTTCCATTGTTACTGGCAGCAGGCCAACGAGCACACACAGTCCAACCAGACTCCTTTCAAAAGGAGCTTCAGCTTGTTTTTTTTTTCTCAGAAAATCACGAGTGGCAAACACATGAAGGGAAACTACTTGGTCTTGAGAAATCAGTGTTTTGGAGGGTGAAACGCTTCATCATCAACTCAGTGTACGCCCTTAAAAAAACTAACTGAAACTAAAAAAAATCGGTGTTCTATTCAAGGGCAAGTGAGGTGATGTCGGCCAACTAGAAGAAGGAAGCAACAATGTCGAACAGGAACACTCTTTACTTTTTTTACACAAAATGGCTATAAAATCAAAATAGCCTCAAAACACACAGCATATACTGTACAGTAGTAATACCTGGAGGCAGCACACTGTTTTGAAGCTCTGTATCAGTCAGCCCTATATCACAAGTTAAGTGTTCCATAATACTCAACCATATGCTTAGGTCAACCCAGCCCAGGCTTAGACAGAGGCCTTTATATTACAACTGAGTTGACCTAGAGTGACCCAGGCACTTGGCCTCAGTGAACTCTGCTACGGAGCCTCAGCCTAGGTCCACAGTCAGGGCTTAACTACCCTCCTCTGTGGCCCTCTCTTCTCCAAACCTCTTCCCTCCATTCTCTCTTCTTTTTCTGCATAATCTTCTCCTCGCTCTATTCTAAGAACTATTCTGTCCTTCTCCTCTTCTCCTCTTTCCCTCACTCCACCCTGTCTACCCTCTCCCCTCCATTCTCCTGTATGAGCCCAGGCCCAGGCTGCCATCACAAACAGCTGTGATGTGGGATTCCCCTCCACCTCCCTCCCTCAGGGTCACAGTGTGGTGGTGTGACTCGGGGACCAGAGAACACAAACTCCCCTCATCAGAGGAGACGAGTCAGGCTAGGCCATACTGGAGATCACAGGAGTTCAGTGGGGCTGTGGGGTTACTGTAGTGGGGGGGGGGGGCAGAACTCCTGCGGTCACTCACTCTCTCTAGAGATAAGGCATGGAGCCTTCACATCACACGTATCATCCCACATCCCACATCCTTTATCCTCTATCCCACCCACAGAGAAATGATTACCATGCCAATTGGGCCAGGAAGCTAGCAGGCCCCAAGACCTCCCTTTTTTATACACACACACACCGAATCATACTGTACACATATAAAGATACACACACAGTCCTGAACGGGCACAAACACATAAACACACATACACAAAATGAAATTCCTAAATATGGTAGACTGTATGCATACACACATTCCTCTCTCTCGCTCCACTCACCCAATCTCTCTCTCTCACACACAACAACAACATGTTTGCAGACTACACACCGTTCTTCCAAAATTCCACCTGTCCTCTTTTCCTCGTGTCTCTCATCTCAGTGGTTGAGCCAGCAAAACACACACACTCACGGGGCTGATTCAATGCTCTTTAAATCAGCTTTATTTCAGAGGAATCAATTATAGGCTGCAGCCCGGAGCCTGCAGTGGGCCTGATACTGAACGATAGCTGCCCGAGGTTCCTGAGGGGCATTGGGAGTTTAATCACCCATAACCGCAATTACAGACGTACACATCAGACTCATAAAACACTGAAACAAGATGAACGCCTCGCCTAGGCCAAATTCCAGTAAAGCTTGAAGTGGCGGATTCAGAGCAGAGGGGCTGAAGGCCCATGTACTAACGTACTGGAAACCAAAGGAGGAGGGTTTCTAAAGAGGCACTGTAGACTCTTTTTGTGGGAGGGGGATCATTATACTGTAGCTACTTAATTAGTGTATTTAATATACTTACCAGGAATAACGTGTGGTGTGATAGACTCTCTGCTATGTGACTTTGTGTTACTGTAAATGAGATGAAGGGAAGTGTATCCTTCACATATTATATTAGCTAAAGAAAAGGTGCCTCGTCGACTGCAGAAATGGAACCGCTGCAATCCCGTTAGAATATTAGCATATTTAACACACAAACACACACACACCCTTAATGATCACGTAAAGGCCCAGAGTATGCTGTGAGACAGGCCTTAGGAGGGATTAAGATGCAAGCCTTTATCAGTGGGTTCCCACAATCCTCCGCTCCCCCTCCCCCACTCTTCTCTCTCCCTCCTCCCACTTTCCCCGTACTTCAGGGATAGAGCTGGGAGGGAAGAGGAGGAGGAGGAGGATGGGGGAGAGAAACTTCCACATCAGGCCAGGATTAGGAGTCCGTTCCTGGGCCATGGAGAGCCAGGCAGGCCTTAACAAGTAGGCTAATGGACAGGAGGGGGTCACAGGGTCAACTCCTCACACAGCTCTAGAGTTGACAGCAGAGCAGTATCTCTGCAGGTTGCAGTCTTAACTAGCTCTAGTGATCGAGGGAGGGACAGGCACGTCCCCGATAGTCACCATATCAAACTGTCATCGGCCACTTAATCTCTGTTCGGCATTAAATCCACATCACATACACTTTATCTAAGGCTAGAATTAGGCCTACATGGTGTATTCATTCACACGCACACACAAACACACTATAGGACCAACTGACCCTTTGACCCTCCCTCGGCCAACGTGGGCCAATTAACACCTTGTGTGTGTGGTGTTGGTGTGCAGCTCAGAGACGCGTGACGCAGAGTGAGATACGACCAAGGGGTCAATGTAGACAGCAGGGGGTCACAGGATCAGCCAGAGAGCTTGATTCATGAGGCAGCAGCAGCCCAGCGCTCCCCTCCCCCATAAGACCTCCGCCAGGACCTGTGAAACTATATGGAGCTGAACACAGAGGAAAACATCCATCCATGCGGAGCGCAGAGTGGATAGGACACACACAGGCACACATGTCACAGACACACACACACGTTGCAGACACACATACAAATACAAACACACACTCCTCCGTGTTTTCATCTGCCTCCATCACCTAACGCTGACTGCTCGCTGCACACTCAGTTATACAATGAGGCATGATAAAAGGTATATGCTTCGGTGATCTGTGTACATTCCATAAACAAAACAAGAGAGTGGATCAGGTCTGTTTGGCTCTGATCTGATCCTCTCTCTCTGTCTGATGGAATAATGAGATATATATACTGTCTGGATTCTGGCTTCCACTGACCAAACGTAGTGAAGTAACGACTCCAACTCTCTGGCTTGATAAAAGGTGGTACCATGAGGGCCATAGGACACAGATTTGTGTAAAGAAGGCAGATATACAGTCGTGGTCAAACGTTTTGAGAATGACACAAGTATTGGTCTCCAGAAAGTTTGCTGCTTCAGTGTTCTTAGATCTTTATGTCAGTAGTTACTATGGTACACTGAAGTATAATTACAAGTATTCCATAAGTGTCAAAGGCTTTCATTGACAATGACATTCAGTTTATGCAAAGAGTCAATATTTGCAGTGACCTCTGCAATCCGCCCTGGCATGCTGTCAATTAACTTCTGGGCCACATCCTGACTGATGGCAGGCCATTCTTGCATAATCAATGCTTGGAGTTTGTCAGAAGTTGTGGGTTTTTGTTTGTCCACCCACCTCTTGAGGATCGACCACAAGTTCTCAATGAGATTAAGGTCTGGGGAGTTTCCTGGCCACGGACCCAAAATGTCGATGTTTTGTTCCTCGAGCCACTTAGTTATCACTTTTGCCTTATGGCAAGGTGCTCCATCATGCTGGAAAAGGCATTGGTCGTCACCAAACTGTTCTTGGATGGTTGGGAGAAGTTGCACTCGGAGGATGTGTTGGTACCATTCTTTATTCATGGCTGTGTTCTTAGGCAAAATTGTGAGTGAGCCCACTCCCTTGGCTGAGAAGCAACCCAACACATGAATGGTGTCAGGATGCTTTACTGTTGGCATGACACAGGACTGATGGTAGCGCTCACCTTGTCTTCTCCGGACAAGGTGTTTTCCAGATGGCCCAAACAATCAGAAAGGGGATTCATCAGAGAAAATGACTCTACCCCAGTCCTCAGCAGTCCAATCCCTGTACCTTTTGCAGAATATCAATCTGTCCCTGAAGTTTTTCCTGGATAGAAGTGGCTTCTTTGCTGCCCTTCTTGACACCAGGCCATCCTCCAAAAGTCTTCGCCTCACTGTGCGTGCAGATATACTCACACCTGCCTGCTGCCATTCCTGAGCAAGCTCTGCACTGGTGGTGCCCCGATCCCGCAGCTGCAATCTCACTAACAGCAATATCCTTGCCTGTGAAGCACTTTTTGTGCAAAGCAATGAGGACGGCACGTGTTTCCTTGCAGGTAACCATGGTTGACAGAGGAAGAACAATGATTTCAAGCACCACCCTCCTTTTAAAGCTTCCAGTCTGTTATTCTGACTCAATCAGCATGACAGAGTGATCTCCAGCCTTGTCCTCGTCAACACTCTCACCTGTGTTAACGAGACAATCACTGACATGATGGCAGCTGGTCCTTTTGTGGCAGGGCTGAAATACAGTGGAAATGTTTTTTGGGGATTAAGTTCATTTTCATGGCAAAGGGGGACTTTGCAATGAATTGCAATTCATCTGATCACTCTTCATGACATTCTGGAGTATATGCAAATTGCCATCATCAACACTGAGGCAGCAAATACTGTACAATACTTGTGTCATTCTCAAAACTTTTGACCACGACTGTTGTCTGGGCTGCTTTGACTTATGAATACTACAAGTCACTAGTCTTGTACTGTGGTATGTGTGTGGGTGTGTAGGTGTCTGTTTTCGTATGTGCACGTGTGTGTGTTTTTGCACTCTGTGTCTATTTCCCCTGGCCTTTCCTTGATTTCCCAGGCCTCAGCAGCACACAAACAGGAAGGCTGAAGGCCCTGCATGTCTTCCTGGTGAGAGAGAAAGAGAGAGAAAGAGAGAGAAAGAGAGAGAGAGAGAGAGAGAGAGAGAGAGAAAGAGAGAGAGAGAGAGAGAGAGAAGAGAGAGAGAAGAGAGAGAGAGAGAGAGAGAGAGAGAGAGAGAGAGAGAGAGAGAGAGAGAGAGAGAGAGAGAGAGAAAGAGAGAGAGAGAGAGAGAGAGAGAGAGAGAGAGAGAGAGAGAGAGAGAGAGCTACACTACAGTACACAAGGGGCTGGAATACATACCTTAATAGAAAGTTACTCAAGAAAAAGTCACCCAGTAAAAGTAAAAATATAAATCATTTAAAATTCCTTATATTATGCAAAGCAAACGATTTTATTTTTATTTTTTAATGTACGGATAGCCAGGGGAACGCTCCAACACTCATTATTATATTATTTACAAAAGATGCATTTGTGTTTAGTGAGTCCGCCAGATCAGAGGCAGTAGGGATGACCAGGGATGTTCGGTTGCGTGAATTTAACCAATTTCCTGTCCTGCTAAGCATTCAAAATGTAACTAGTACTTTTGGGTGTCAAGGAAAATGTATGGAGTAAAAAGTACAATATTTTCTTAAGGAATGTAGTGAAGTAAAAGTCAAAGTCAAAAATCTAAGTAGTAAAGTAGAGTACAGATACCCCCCAAAAAACGACTTAAAGTATTTTTTCTTAAGTACTTTACACCACTGCGTAGTGGCAAACACATAGGCCAATACAACTCTAATGGAAACTAACATCAGTCCATAATAACTGTTGATGATAGCAACAACAGACTGGAGCCACACAACTGTGTAAAGTGGAGGAGGGTGAGGGACTGTAGGTATATTTTTATTTATTTAACTAGGCAAGTCAATTAAGAACAAATTCTTATTTAGAATGACGGCCTACCTACAGGGTCAGCCCCTGGAGCAAATTAGGGTTAAGTGCCTTGCTCAAGGACACATCGGCAGGTTTTCACCTCGGGGATTCAATCCAGCAACCTTTCGATTACTGGCCCAACACTCTGACCAGTAGGCTACCTGCTGCCCTTGACATGTACTGTAAAGGTTTAGGTCGACAGGTGGGGAGACAGACAACAGTAATGGTACCTACAGTATTAATAACACACTAATGTACCATCTCTGATATGAGTTGGTATGGGCTTATCTTTTCCTAAAAGGATCAAAAGCTCTTTTCAACCCTAGCGACATCTGAGCAGGCCAGAGAGAGGTCTATAGAAAAACAAAACGTTAATTCTAATAGCTGCCTGCCTCTGCCACTGTCCTCAGATCCACTGGCTGATAGTTGATAAGGCCCTATACCAGGTGTGGGGCCCACTGGTGTGTTCCTGCGTGCATGTGCGCCTATAGTGAGTCTAACCCCGTGGTATCCAATGCGTACAGTACATCCGTGCGTCTGAGTTTGAATAATGGAGCTGGGAGCGCCGGCCACTAGCTGTTAATGTGTAATTACTAGGCTCATACATGTGTCCTCTCTGCATATCACAATACGCAGGAACAGATGGTGGTTAGGTGTCAAATAAGCTCATTATCAGCTTGTGTTATAGGCAGCTGCCGTGCCCGCTATTTCTAACACAGCGATTCTTCAAAATCACAGGCCACAGGAATGCTTTACACCTGAGGCAGAGAGGAGAATGAATAGTGAAGTGCATAGAGCACAGGCCCAAAACAAATCTGGATTCGAGGACAGAGTTGAGGCTCAGCTGCATCGTAATCATTGGGCAGGGACACACACAGCCCTAATTCCAAGACGCTCTGGAGCGACAGTTGTCCACTCTGATAAAGTTGGAGAGAATCACCGCAGTCCACACACACGCACACACGCACACAGAAATCGAATGCAATACACACCAACTGACGAGGCATCCTGTAGGCTCTTCTTTACCCCACAAAGCCCCTCTCCTAAAATCCAATTGTTTAGTCAGTCATTGGACATCTTTTCTTGACGAGCATTAACAGATAGGGTCAAAATGTTCTGAGGCAAGCAAACAGCTTGGTTTCATAACTGTTTAGTTGAGTACAGGCCTCTGCCACAAAGTCACGTAGACGCTTAACCCTTTCCTGGGCAAGCCTCCTCCTCAAATACCCAGAGGGGAAGACAGGTATTCAGGCGAGAGTGAGTCACACTCAGGGGAGGAAAGAAATATAAGAGAGATGGAGAAAAGAATGAAGGGGCCGTTCTATGAGCTGAGTCTCTCTCTAGACACATAGGGCCAGATGTACTAACGCTTTTGCGCCCACTTCAGGCGTATTTGTTTCGCAAAGTGCGCATAAATCCATGGCGAGGTATGTACGAACGGGACACACCGAGATGAAAGCGCAGACTGCCTGTCGCTGAACTGAAAATGGCAAAATGCGCTTTTCGTGTCATGCATATGCATTCATGGGATGGTCAAGGGGAAAGTGAGAGTGTCACATAAAGAGATGGGAGGGGAAGCGTAAACTGTGCCTAATTATGTATTATTCCTCTATTTTGCGCTGAAAATTCTCCGCCTCTTAAAAGCAGGTGTAACTTAGGAAGCGGGTTTCCTGGCATATGCCTCCTGGTGAAATGGCAGCAGTAATCTGAGCAAGACGAAGACATAGGCTAAGGAGACGAGCTGAAATATGTTTTCCACAAGAATCACACTTTTTCAGTTGAGTGAAAACGAAATCATTAAGCGTTACAGATTAAGCAGCTACGCAATATTACACTTACTGGAAGAAATCAAAAATGACATTGAATCTCAGACTCAGCGTTCACATTCCATTCCAGCAGTTGTTAAACTCCTCGCTACATTACAATTATTGGCATCAGGATAATTTCAAACAGTCATAGCATCAGCAGTGGGAATATCGCTGATTCATGATGGAAAGAAAGGAGGAGGCCCATTCAATTGTGTGTTTAAATACGCGCAATTTAGGGTATAGTGGGTGGGGACAGGCGCTGATTACCTGATGAACTGCAGGTTTGGTACATAACACGCACACTGCGGTTTCACATCAAGCGCTTTCTGCGTCTTGGCCGTGGCACTATTAACGCTGCGTTCGCAAATGTACGTACATCTGGCCCATAGTACTGTATCTCTATGGAACCAGTGTGTTCTATGAGCTGAGTCTATCTCTAGACACAGAGTACTGTATCTCTATGGAACCAGTGTGTGCCCACTACTTCTCACTGGGTCACTCTTATCAACAAGTCGATACAGACCCATAGAGCTGAGATTTGTCAACCAAGAAATCTGATCAAATTGAACCACACTGCATCTGGTCAAATACCAATCAGAAAGTTTGTCCAAAACAAGCCACATATAGACTTTCCTTTTCTTCCCGGCATATCCATCCCTCTCTCCCACGCCGTCCCCTCCCTCCCTCTCTCCCACGCTGTCCCCTCCCTCTCCCACGCCGTCCCTTTTAGATTCATGCTCCCTTCATTATATGACCACGTCAGTCAAGTAGCTCAATGTTAGTGGATGTAAAAGTCTTGTGGACAATGACGCCCCTGTGGCGTTTGTTTTGCTCTGTCACACACACAGGGCCCTGCTCTGCTCCCCCCGCCCAGACACACAGCCTTATTGATAGACTGAGTCAAGTGCGTGTTGCAGTAAAGGTCAGCTTTCTGCAACAGTTCCCCTGCCAGTACCAACTGTCCCCTCTGTTCCCCAGCTCTGAGTGGGACTGGGTGGGGTGAGGTGGGGGTGGGGAGGGGAGGGGAGGGGAGGGGAGAGGTGATAATGGGGGGATTTGGGTCACCCAGATCAACTAACAGAACTTGCTCTGGACACGTCAGAGGGAGCCCCGAGGGGCTGTCAGAGACCTGGTGTCTGAGTGTGTCACTCACTGACACAGCAGTGAGTTGATTCTTAGAACCTCTGTCCCTGTTTCTGTCCCAAATGTCTCAACTAAAGCCTGAGATAGGGCTTAAAACTCACTTCACTTTGATCAACAACAGGTTGAAACTGAGTGGGAAACATGGTGGTTGTGGATGTTGTTTCAAAGCCTAACCCAACAAAATGGACAGCACTTTCTAAGGTGATGATTAATTCAAAACACCCATACACATATTAGAAATTATGCATACCCAATAGGAGCCCAAGCCCGGAAAAAAATAACTGATTTAAAATAATGATTGTGGCGTTATACAATTCATAGCCTTCAACATATTACACACGGTAGAAAAACATATAAAAAAACTGATTTAAGATGTCTTTGGTACATAATTGGTCTAGCCTATACTCCAAAATTAAACAAATTCTAGTGTGGACTGTATTATTATGCATACTGGATGGACTGGTTACCTTATGAACGTATAGGCCTAGGCGATGCTATTGGTTCATTGATTGTGCAGGGCTGAGAATAGTGAAAATATGAACACTTGATGAGAGAACAGCAGCCTGAGGCAAGAAATAGAGCGCAAGCATTTTTTGTGACATTATCAAATCATCAATAGACTATAGTCGCATCATGCAGCCCGTATGTTTTGATTTCTAAGACATTCCAAGGTTTGTATCATTCACAACTAAAGTTGCCAAATAACTCTAAATCAAGCGTATAGGTCCTGCTTCAAATGATCACTTTTACGCGCAGCACAGACACTTTATATGCGTACTCGCTCGTAATGGGATTGAAAAAATATATATATTTTATTTGAGTTCAATTATATTCTTCTTACTATAAAATAATGGCACGGGACTTATAAGCATATCTTGTCTGCTAAATTAACAAGCCTACAGCCTATGACATGGCGCATAGCCAGATAACTGTCAGGCTCTGGCCATAGAGAAGCTTTGCTTCTCTATATTTCTATGGTCAGAGTCTGGCAGATCTATTATTTCTACGTCTGTGTGGTGTTGTGTGTGGGATCCCTAATTAGAGGCAGCTGCTAGGCATTACCTCTAATTAGGGATCTTACTTATATGTCTGTGTTCCACTCCGTTGGCGTGGTTCATTGTTGTATATTGTCTCGTGTCGTGCTACGTGTGTTCCTTTTCATTATTTGTTATTTTGTATGGTTCGTCATCTAGTTCATTAAATAAAGATGTCGAACTATCGATACGCTGCGCCTTGGTCTCTCTACACACCCGAACGTGACAATAACATACAGTAGGCCAGCTCATATTCTGTTCTTCTGAAATACATTTTCTTTATAACATAATGTTTCTTTAGACCTGCCTAAAATAAATAATGGATGTATTATGATGGTGTATATTCAATTGATTTATTTAAAAAAATGTTATGTAAATGTTCCCGAAGACGCGCATCAGCAGCTTGTATTAGTGGAGGCCTGTAGAAGTGTTTATGTTAATGAACGGTCAATTACCGTGAGAATTACTGTGAGGTAATCTTTTGCATGACAACAACCGGACGCTACAGCCCTAGCCTAGGTCCAGCCACACTGCTCTAAAAGACCTAGAAGACCAGCAGTCGTTTCCAGACCAGCGCTGTCTCTCAACAAAACATTTCCATTAGCTGCTGTATTACCACCCCCAGAACCCCCCTCTCTCTCTCAGAGGAGGAGCACGTGGGAGCTGCCAACACTTCTCCCCCGATCCCCCTCACCATCCCACAATGCACGGCTGCATTAGCACACTCGAGTGGCCTGTTGCTGGGCAGGAGAGACGTAACAGCCACATGAGTTCCGCACTTTGGCCTAAACCCTCTCCCCCTCCCTCCCAGCTCCCCATCTCTTCCTTGAAGGCGAGGGGGCAAGGAGAGGGGTGGTGCTCTGCTGTGCTGAGGTGGGTGAAACCAGGGTGGCAGGTGTTCCAGCGCTGACCTTCCACTTCATGAGATCGGCTTCTGTGACATTCGGATCAAGCGCTCGCTCCGGCTGCCTCCCCACCTCCCCCTGACGCAGAGCTAGCTATAATGCCAAGCGAGTCTGATCGCTTTAGCATCAAAATAGCCGATCGCCCCGGCCTGCCTCCCCCTTCCTCCCCTGCTCCACCTCCAGGGACTGAGTGGGATGATCGGGGGTTTCCGTCATCCTTCACATTCCCAGCAGTGCTGAGGACCCGAAGCAACTGTGCAGGCACAAACAGGAAGAAGCTCCCAGTCCTCCTCTAAAGGAGCTCCCCAACCCACCGCTGACTTCCACACAGCCCAGTGCACAAACAAGAACAAGACAGACGCAGATCTAGAGGACACACGGACCATTCCGCAGGAGTCTGCATTCTCAGCTTGCAGTATGGAAGCCTCGTGGAAAGCTTGCCAGGAGAAAATGATTGTGTTTCCACACTAGTTGAACTGAGTTCAGCAACTTTAATAAAGCAACCTCCTTGTTTCCTATTTGGCTGATCCTGAAAGAGAGAGTTATTGTGGTCAACAGTGTGTTTATGAAACTGAGAGAAGGAGAAGGGAAAGGGTTTCTGATACAGAACATTTAGTTATCGCTGGCAAGGCAGTCTCCATCCATATTGGTCCCAAATTACTTCAACCCACAGTATGCTCCAAACTACACTCTGAGGTTCAGTTACAGGGGAGCTCAGCCAAAAGTTTTTACATAATTTTTCTGTTGTTGTTAACAGTGAAGTAAGCACCTCTAGGCACGACGGCAGTAATTCCAGCACAGAGAGAGAAGCATGCATAGGTCGGGAAGAAAATAGGTCAAATCGATAATTAAATCCTTTAAATTGGCTTCTTTCTTTGGCCTTGTCCAAAATGTGTGACCCCCTCTACTGTTAACTATTCTAGATGGCCGGTTTGGATTCCAGTCCAGTCATGGGAGCAAAACGAGGATGGACAAAAAAGGACCCTCTAACAGATGACATTCCTAAAAATTACAACCTAAACTATATTTAGTTTCCCCATTAACCACTGTCCTCAGAAACCAGTTCAGCACTCAAAGCAGAAATGGCCACTACAGTATGTTTTCATAGAGGCTAAATATGATTACTTTTCCTTTATTGACTTCTCAACTCTCTTGGCCAGTACATCATCATTTTCTGGCACTATGGTACACATTTTCTTCCCGGCAACAGTATGTTTGTTTAGGGCTGTAGAGTAAATCTTAAACTAGCATGTTAGGTTGAGGGGAGGGCTATTCTAAAAAGTGGGAGAGACCCACACTGATGTTTCTTTCTCATTACTCCCTCATGTTTATCAGTGGTTAAAGTTAAGGGAGATGGACGGCAGTCCACCACTGTGCTGTGCTGATGATAAAAACATGGCATTCACTATCGTGCCTCTGGTGCCAACAGAGAGAGCTGGAGTGACCGTCAGAATAGCCTCTCTTCCTTTTAATGTCTTTATCAGGGATGATGAGAGCTAGTCAAACTACACTGGGGAGAGAGCAGCTAACACTGAGCACGGCTCAGATATCTGGGTTAACATGTACATATTCATTTATATTCATGGCGTTCATTAGTTTACCCATATATTTCAGAGGAGTACTCAGAGTGCCCCTGCTGTGATTAACATACTGTACTGTATTAAGCAACATGGGGCCGCAAGAATGAGAACTTGCTTATTCATGTTTAATGGAAGATAGAAAAAAAGTCTGTTTTTCGATGCAGCCTTGGCACAGTGAACATCTTGCTTCACGGTTGGGGTCAAATCCATCCGGATTTGGAATACGTGGCAAAACATCTATGTGAACAACACTGGGATTTAATACTCGAATACGATCTCAGATTCTTGCATTGAATGTGAGTTTAGCTTTCTGATCCCAACAGTCTTACTCACACTGTGATAATCATTAGAGTAAAAACATGGCTATTCCTCCATCCCTCCATCCCTCCATCCTTCCATCCCTCCATCCCTCCATCCTTCCCTCCATCCATCCTTCCCTCCCTCCATCCCTCCATCCCTCCTACGGTTTGAGCTGTAACAATGAGATAACATTTCAGTGTGATGGTACTCTGCAGGGATTATGGGCTCAGAGAGTTATTAAAGGCTTAGTCGCTGTGATTTCTCCTGGCCCACTATGGATGGCTGCCGTCACTCTGTGCCAAAGAGAAAGTCCCTGGTGTTCTAGCTATTCCAACCCTGCCCAACCTGCTGGCACACTGGCACACGGCCCCCTTGGTACAATGTCTTCCCATTCCTCTACTCCATCTCCAACACACATCAGTTCTGAAGACACATCCTGAGATAAGATAATCACACACATGTACACATCCAAGATAATCACACACACACACATCCAAGATAGTCACACACATACACATCCAAGATAATCACACACATGCACACATCCAAGATAATCACACACATGTACACATCCAAGATAGTCACACACATACACATCCAAGATAATCACACACATGCACACATCCAAGATAATCACACACATGCACACATCCAAGATAATCACACACATGTACACATCCAAGATAATCACACACGTACACATCCAAGATAATCACACACATGTACACATCCAAGATAATCACACACGTACACATCCAAGATAGTCACACACGTACACATCCAAGATAATCACACACATGCACACATCCAAGATAATCACACACATGCACACATCCAAGATAATCACACACATGTACACATCCAAGATAATCACACACGTACACATCAAGATAATCACACACATGTACACATCCAAGATAATCACACACATGTACACATCCAAGATAATCACACACATGTACACATCCAAGATAATCACACACGTACACATCCAAGATAGTCACACACATACACATCCAAGATAATCACACACATGCACACATCCAAGATAATCACACACGTACACATCCAAGATAATCACACGTACACATCCAAGATAATCACACACGTACACATCCAAGATAATCACACACATGCACACATCCAAGATAATCACACACATGTACACATCCAAGATAATCACACACGTACACATCCAAGATAATCACACACGTACACATCCAAGATAATCACACACATACACATCCAAGATAATCACAAACATGTACACATCCAAGATAATCACACACATGCACACATCCAAGATAATCACACACATGCACACATCCAAGATAATCACACACATGTACACATCCAAGATAATCACACACATACACATCCAAGATAATCACACACATACACATCCAAGATAGTCACACACATACACATCCAAGATAATCACACACATGCACACATCCAAGATAATCACACGTACACATCAAAGATAATCACACACGTACACATCCAAGATAATCACACATGTACACATCCAAGATAATCACACACATGTACACATCCAAGATAATCACACACGTACACATCCAAGATAATCACACACATACACATCCAAGATAATCACAAACATGTACACATCCAAGATAATCACACACATGCACACATCCAAGATAATCACACACATGCACACATCCAAGATAATCACACACATGTACACATCCAAGATAATCACACACGTACACATCCAAGATAATCACACACATGTACACATCCAAGATAATCACACACGTACACATCCAAGATAGTCACACACGTACACATCCAAGATAATCACACACATGCACACATCCAAGATAATCACACACATGCACACATCCAAGATAATCACACACATGTACACATCCAAGATAATCACACACGTACACATCCAAGATAATCACACACATGTACACATCCAAGACAATCACACACATGTACACATCCAAGATAATCACACACATGTACACATCCAAGATAATCACACACATGTACACATCCAAGATAATCACACACGTACACATCCAAGATAATCACACACGTACACATCCAAGATAGTCACACACATACACATCCAAGATAATCACACACATGCACACATCCAAGATAATCACACACGTACACATCCAAGATAATCACACGTACACATCCAAGATAATCACACACGTACACATCCAAGATAATCACACACATGCACACATCCAAGATAATCACACACATGTACACATCCAAGATAATCACACACATGTACACATCCAAGATAATCACACACGTACACATCCAAGATAATCACACACATACACATCCAAGATAATCACAAACATGTACACATCCAAGATAATCACACACATGCACACATCCAAGATAATCACACACATGCACACATCCAAGATAATCACACACATGTACACATCCAAGATAATCACACACGTACACATCCAAGATAATCACACACATACACATCCAAGATAGTCACACACATACACATCCAAGATAATCACACACATGCACACATCCAAGATAATCACACGTACACATCAAAGATAATCACACACGTACACATCCAAGATAATCACACATGTACACATCCAAGATAATCACACACATGTACACATCCAAGATAATCACACACGTACACATCCAAGATAATCACACACATACACATCCAAGATAATCACAAACATGTACACATCCAAGATAATCACACACATGCACACATCCAAGATAATCACACACATGCACACATCCAAGATAATCACACACATGTACACATCCAAGATAATCACACACGTACACATCCAAGATAATCACACACATACACATCCAAGATAGTCACACACATACACATCCAAGATAATCACACTTATGCACACATCCAAGATAATCACACACGTACACATCCAAGATAATCACACACATGTACACATCCAAGATAATCACACACATGTACACATCCAAGATAATCATACACATGTACACATCCAAGATAATCACACACATGTACACATCTAAGATAATCACACACATGTACACATGCACACACAAATCATGTACTCATTCAGGTCAAGAGTCAGTGGATCAAGTAGGCTAATGTCTCAGTGGGTATGACCCTGTAGCCATTGAAAATACACACACAACTTCCCTTTCACAACATTGCTTTAAATCACAAACCCATCTTTACCTCAGAAGTTGATTTATGTGTTCCCCATGAGACCAAGGCAGAGATCATTGGATTGTGGCCTGAAACTGAACTGCTTTCAATTATCTGGCGTGTTGCTCCACAACTAGTCTGACGATTCAGAACAATAGAGTGGAATTAATCAGGCAGGAATTTGGGCCTTTGGAATTGTTCTCAATCTTCCCATGTTTACGTACTGTATAGAGCTACAGCACAGGGATTAAAATCTAGCCACGATGATGTCATGCGGCTTGGACATTTTCCTTCACACCTTTTTCATCCCCAAAAAGTCCAACTGTTTCAGACATATGGAATTTGTAAATCATTGCAGAACAGGGTGGAGGGAGGTGGCTGTATATGTTAGGCCTACAGCTAGTATCTAGTGAGTACAATATAAATCCAAACATCCAATTAGCTCAGACTGTTAGCAGAGCTTATCCCAGAGGTGACAGACCCCAGACCACACACTGAACATACTGAGTCTACCATACTGGTTTTACTGGACACAAACAACTGTTAGGCTATTTTATTTTCCGGTGGGATCAGCATCCAGAAATTCTGGGATAGTCCAATAATAAATCTGTGTCTATTATAGACTGTGTGTCTGTGTGGTGTTGTGTGTGCAGGGGCCTGTAATCGTCAGCTTGGTGCTCTGGCGCCTCTGGCTCCTGACCCGGCAGGAAGCAGCCAGGGAGTGCACGGACTCCAGCCAGACAATTAGAAAGCAGCGAGCATGGAGCTTGCTGGGGCTAACAAGCTCCCTCTCCTCGACCTCCCTCACCTCTGTGGGACCCCGTTTGGGAAATACGAGGAGCTGGAAGCCACTGGAACTTCCCCAGCGTGCAGATCCCACTGTGTGCCACAAGGTCTACAAACACATGCTGCCTGGAGTCCCATCACATGGCGTTTTTACTCCAGTCTGCCTGGGCCCAGCGCTGCTCAAGCTCTGCCGAGCCTCTCTCTCACAAACGATACACACATACACATAACACTCACCACAGGAGGCTGGTGGCTCCTTAATTGAGGAGGATGGGCTTGAGGTAATGGTTGGAGCGTAATGAGTGGAATGGTATCGAATACATCAAACACATGGTTTCCATGGTTTTATGCCATTCCATTCCATTCGTTACAGGCCAACACACAAGCACGCAAGAACACACACGCACACTCTCTCACACACACACACACACACACACACACACACACACACACACACACACACACACACACACACACACACACACACACACACACACACACACACACACACACACACACACACGCAGGAAGTTGCTAGATGTGTGTGGCCAGTTCTCCTCAGTGTTTCCTTGCAGTTTACTCTGGCTCAGCTCTAAGCGTTCTTTCCAAGTCCTACAGAATAGTAAATGGGCTCCAAATTAATTGGCAGGATTTACGAGGCAGTGATATAATTCTGAGGCTGGGTAATGAAGTCAGCTATGGACTGTGGTGAGAGCTAATAGGGCTTGGCTCAAGGCATAATTGTTGCTTGTTTAACCAAAGCGACGTCAATAAAGTGTGGTCAATCAAAGACTAACCGCACACCTGGAGGCCTGTCCCACTCCGACTCAGAGTGGACTGTGAGAGTCAGTAAAGAGAGGGAGAGGGAGGGACCCAGACAGTGGTAGTGGTATGGTTTTTGTATGTACATGTATTTGTATTTATTAAGGATCCCTATTAGCTGTTGACAAGGCAGCAGCTACTCTTCCTGGGGTCCAGCAAAATGAAGGCAGTTATACAATTTTAAAAACATTACAATACATTAACAGATTTCACAACATATTAAGTGTGTGCCCTCAGGCCCCTACTCTACTACCACATATCTACAACACAAAATCCATGTGTACATGTGTGTATAGTGCGTATGTTATCGTGTGTGTGTACGCATGTGTCTGTGTGTCAGGCTCTGGCCATAGAGAAGCAAATAGGCTTCTCTATGTAGTTATGGTCAGAGTCTGACAGTGTCGTTCTTTTCTGTTTCTGTGTGGGGTTTGGGTTGGATCCCTAATTAGAGACAGCTGCACCGCATTGTCTCTAATTAGGGATCCCATATATGTTGAGTCTGTCCTTCACTCTGGTGTGGGTCGTTATCGATGTATGTCGCAGTCACGGTGAAGTAAGTGTGTTCGTTACGTCCGTTCATTTGGTGTGTTTTTGTGAACGTGACGTTCGTTAGTCTGTTTGTTTGGTGTTATTTTAGCTCGTCATTTTTTGGTTTTGATTATACATAGTACAGATATATGATTATACACAGTATTAATAAATAAATAAATGTCGAACTACTATCCCTGCGCTGCGTCTTGGTCTCTCCACATCCCATCTCGTGACAGAACGACCCACCACGATGAGACCAAGCAGCGCGACTGGGGAGAGACGGACCAGGAGGAGTTAACACCTATGCCAGTTCCTACGTGGCCTAGGGTGAGACCTGAGGACCGTGGGAGGTTTATGAAACAATGGAGGAGGATGGAGAAACAAAGGTCCGTCATGGCTGTGAGCACCACACCATCGGTGCGCGGCCAGAGCCCGGAGAGGCTGAAAAAGGGGAATCGCACGCCACTTCGTATGCCCACAGATCTGGATCGGGAGCGGCCAGAGGGGTTCTATGAATACCCGGAGGAGGAGCAGACGAGGTGGTGGAGAGCCTGGAATGCTCTTCCTCTGGAGACGCAGATGGATCCAGTCCGGGCCCGGTTGTTTTCCCCGCTCCATGGCCGGAGCCGTTTGCCCCACCGGTGCCCAGTCCTGGCCCGGTTGTTTTCCCCGCTCCATGGTCGGAGCCGTTTGCCCCACCGGGGCCCAGTCCGGGCCCGGTTGTTTTTCCCGCTCCATGGCCGGAGCCGTTTGCCCCACCGATGCCCAGTCCGGGCCCGGTTGTTTTCCCCGCTCTATGGCCGGAGCCGTTTACCCCACCGGGACCCAGTCCGGGCCCGGTTGAATGTCCCGACGTTCGTTAGTCTGTTTGTTTGGTGTTATTTTAGTTCGTCATTTTTTGGTTTTGATTATACATAGTATAGATATATGATTATACACAGTATTAATAAATAAAGAAATGTCAAACTACTATCCCTGAGCTGCGTCTTGGTCTCTCCACATCCTATCTCGTGACACTGTGCCCATGTTTGTGTTGCTTCACAGTCCCTGCTGTTCCATTAGGTGTATTTTTTATCAAATTTTACTGCTTGCATGAGTTCCTTGATGTGGAATAGAGTTCCATGTAGTCATGGCTCTATGTAGTACTGTGCGCCTCCCATAGTCTGTTCTGGACTTGGGGACTGTGAAGAGACTTCTGCTGGCATGTCTTATGGGGTATGCATGACAGCTCGGTGCATTCAACATGTCAATACCTCTCACAAATACAAGTAGTGATTAACTTTGAGCCAGGAGAGATTGATATGTATATTATTAATGTTAGCTCTCTGTGTACATCAAAGGGCCAGACGTGCTGCCCTGATCTGAGCCAATTGCAACTTTCCTAAGTCCCTTTTTGTGGCACCTGACAACACGACTGAACAGTAGTCCAGGTGCGACAAAACTAGAGCCTGTAGGACCTGCCTTGTTGATAGTGCTATCAAGAAGGTTGAGCAGCACTTTATTATGGACAGACTTCTCCCCATCCTAGCTACTGTTGTATCAATATGTTTACAATCCAGGGTAACTCCACGCTGTTTAGTCAACTCAACTTCCACATTATTTACTACAAGGTTTAGTTGAGGTTTAGGGTTTAGTGAATGATAATTCTATTTTGGTTATAATGCAACACCACGTCCATACTACCCACTCGAATTAAATAAAATGGGGGAACATTTTACATGACATTTCACCCAGAGCGACTTACAGTTAGTTAGTGCATACATGTTCATACTTTTTTTGTACTGGTCCCCCGTGGGAATCAAACCCACAACCCTGGCGTTGCAAGCGCCACGCTCTAACATCTGAGCTACACAGGAGGGAAAACATCAATCATGTACTCCAACACCCCGACCCCGACCCCTCTTCTCATTTCTCGTCCTTCTCTAGGCACAATTTGTCCTGTCATTTGGTCTCTCCAAACACGGGCCATATGTGAGCTCAGTGCTGGCAATCAGACGGCTGAGTTCATCAGGAACAAATTAGCCCGCCGCTCGGCAGTGCTCTCTCCCATTGGCCAGTCACACGGCCCGCTCCGTTCGAGGGCACCCCAGACATTCCTGCGGATAATCTTTTCCATTCCTCTGCTCAGCTCTGCGAGGACAGACCAAATCACTGTACAAGGCCTGCATTGTGAGGGCCTTTAAAAAAGCCCTGTTTTAAAGCTCTCACCCTCTCGCAGTCTCACTTCACACAACACTACTCCCTTTTTTCCTCTCATATTTTGTTTTTGGGGGGGGTCTCTTTAAAAAGAAATAACAAAATGATTGCTTTTAAAATGATGGTCTCTGGAAAAGAAAAGGGCCCTGAATACTATGTTTCCCACGGTCTCTTTCCAGTAAGGGTTTGTTTTTGAGAATTCTAAACAATGTGAAACCACTGAAACCAGAGCGTGGCCACATCACTGTGCTGCTGGGAGTTCAGGAGATCACCGCTAAAGTCAACTCCAGAGGCGAGGCCAACCAGCCTTCCCAGAATCCTCTGCTGCGTCTCCACTCAGCACCCCGCGTCCTCCACAGCGGCTTGTCATTGTGGCCATGGCCGGGAGGCCGAGGGACAGGATTGGAGGACAATCACACCGATGTGGGGACGGGCTAGGATGGGTGTGTGTGCTGGATGTGGTGATGGGAGATTTACAGCAACACATTCCATAATTAGATCCATGATTATGACTCAGGCTATAAAGGACAGACTCCAGCTAGGCTGCACATACAGCTGCTACTCTCTGTGACTAAGAACCACAATGCTGCTTTCACAGTTACCTCAGTCTCTCTCTCTCTCTCTCTCTCTCTCTCTCTCTCTCTCTCTCTCTCTCTCTCTCTCTCTCTCTCTCTCTCTCTCTCTCTCTCTCTCTCTCTCTCTCTCTCTCTCTCTCTCTCTCTCTCTCTCTCTCTCTCTCTCTCTCTCTCTCTCTCTCTCTCTCTCTCTCTCTCTCTCTCTCTCTCTCTCTCTCTCTCTCTCTCTCTCTCTCTCTCTCTCTCTCTAAGAACACATTGCTACTCTGCTCTGAGCAGCTAGGCCAGGCAACACCACTGAACTTGCAAAATATCAAAACACTTAAAAGACAAGAAAAGACAATCTGACACTCTCACATATTCCTGCCACGTCACTTGTCTTTCACGTTGTGAGAATTCTGTGCAACTTCCAGCACGTGTTTACTGTGAACACTGAGGCTGTACCCGCTTTAAGTTACAGTTTTAACAGTGGTCAAGTAGGCTACTGTGGCTATTTGATCATAATGTAGGCCTACCAGAGTGGCCTACTATCAAAAACAATGGAGAAAATGCATCCCATAATATTTTAACATGGAAATAGATGTTATATCATTCAGCCTATAGTAGCAGTGCGGTGTTCAGCGTAGGCCTACATTTCATCCGACGTTTGAAAGCAGGGCTTGACATTAACCCATTTATCCACTTGTCCTTCTGACAAGGAGGTGACTGAAAATGTTGTTGCTTGATGCAAGAAACAACTTTACAAAATAAAATGCATTATTATTCTCATACCATTATTACAGAGAAACAGACAAATTATGTTACCCTCTGCCTATTGGCTACTTAGCTTATTCAAGCCTGTCTCAAAATACAACACTGCCCTTTTAAGAAAAAAAAAGCTCTTTACCTGACTCGCTTTTCATAATGACTGTGGTCCAAACACTTAAAAGACACACCCTCGTACACTTACCCTCGCCTTATGCCCTTGGGGGAATCCCCGTCGCCATCTTGGAGGGCAGTCCAAATGATTAGCCAAGCAAGGAAAGTTTGCAACGTAAGCCCCTCAGCCCTCGTTTTCAGTCGAGTTTGCGAGTGTACAATTATGTTTACTTTGGGACCTGAAACGCCCCTTAATTCAATTTGCGATGCTTGTACATCCACTAAGAAAAGTCCACCTCAATATCAATATGGAGAAGTCAACATACAAGTGTAAGTAAAAATGAAATTCTGTTACTAATGCACATGGCGGCACAAACACGTAATGATGAAAGTAATTATGTTTTTGTTTGATTAACTTTTGGAAAATGTAGAAACAAAACATTTTCCTTCTTCAGAAGTTCCAGCTATGCAGGCTAATGTTAGTTAGCTAATTAATTTGCTAGCTATCATACAGTAGGCGTATATTAATAATTCTATAGTTCATGTAAATAAATATGCAATCACAATTGACTGTAGCGCAGATAAAGCACACACAAGCTACCGTTGGCTGAAAACACAATCATTGCGGGATGAACGAGTGACGAATTTCCGGGCAAGGGTGGTCCATTTAAAAATAACCCTTGCCCCTTACCCTGCAAGTGTACACTCGTCAGACGTCATGAAACATCATCAGAAGTGTCCACTTCCTTTGAGGGCTGAGGGATAGGGTGTGTCTTTTAAGTGTTTGGACCGCAGCCAGAGTCTAGAAATGTACACGTTTTGTGCTCTTGTTGGTAGCAATCACTCCCCTATTGCTGACTACAAATTGTCTATAACTGGGCTAATACCTCATTAACTAGCAAAGGATATTAACAAAATGTGCACACGTTGCTACATTCAGCTCTCGCTTTCATCTCAAAACAAGCGCATCTACTCAAGACCACTCATGCTGTAAACAGTCCAGTTAAAAGTAAACGGCACAGACCCATATATGGCAATGGTCTATTTGCATATAGGCCTACTGCAGCTCTGATTGGTTACGCCGCACCGGTCTGAGTTGTGCCAGTCAATGCAATAGAATCCTACTCCGATGGGTTCTACCTACAACAAAATATCTTGCATAGTTTTGCATACCAAGTCTTGCATAGTTTGT
Source organism: Thymallus thymallus (assembly GCA_023634145.1). Lineage (NCBI taxonomy): Eukaryota > Metazoa > Chordata > Actinopteri > Salmoniformes > Salmonidae > Thymallus > Thymallus thymallus. Next base: position 14,391,869 of record CM042404.1, read on the forward strand.
TTCGGTATGTTGCATTGGCAGTGGCTAATATTGAGTTGATTCGATCACAGTTGCATCAGTAATAGGAAACGTTGATTGTATTAACTAACATGGAAAAGTCTACAAAGTTGAGTGAAGTTCAATATCGTGCTTCTCTCCGTGTGATATTTCTTCTTGTGCAGCAATCCTGGGAGAGATGCTAAATCAACCCTGTCAAATATAACAATTGAATGTGCTTTGTCATGGCTTTTGACACAGTTCTATACAGTAACATTTACCACTTATACGTATTAGTATCCGTATTATTCTAATTGCATAGGAAACGTGTCCACCATCACTGAGGGTTGTGACAGTCAAAGATGTACACATGAATCACAACAGCCCAGCAACATACAACCACAGGGGAGAAACAAGAGAGAGCGTAAAAACTAGCTGTGTCTCCACCTCACAGATCTTGCTGAGACGTGTCCATGAAAAAGTATGTGAGGGTGAGAGAGAGAGAGACAGAGAGGGTAGTGGGTTCTTGTTCTGCCCATCTAAAGCTTTTCTACACTCCCTTTTGTCAATATTGTTCTATTGTCAGACCGCTTGAATACACATTGCCCCCTTCATTCACATGTTATGTATTTACAGTTGCAGTTGTAAGCATACGGTGGTCTAGGTCAGGGGTTCCCAACCCTCTTCACTCAGGCCCGTCTTTCAGCACTTTCAAGCTCTGTTCATGACAAACTGTTCACACCACTTTTGTAGGCGGAGAGAAAATGTTGCACATTTAAAGCCTATTTCCTGCAATTCTATACATTTTGCCATGTGATGGAGACTTGTTGTTGCTATTTTAAAGCACATTTCCTGCAATTCTACACATTCTGCCATGTCTTTATGTGTGTTTATGTGAGTTTTGAGTGACTCAAACAACGTTAGCTGAAATGGGCTACTTGATCTGGAAATTTCTGAAAAGTTATAAATAGCTCTCTAAGATCTGCAAATACTGACATGACCAGAGGAAAACGCTGATGCACTACCCCATTTCGAAATTGCCCCTTGTGCATCCTACTATTACAAATGTCAGGAGTAAATTGAAAGTCAGACTGAGTTCCTTAAAATATATATATATATATATATATATATATATATATATATATATATATATGTCTGTATGTATGTATGTATGTATGTATGTATGTATGTATGTATGTATGTATGTATGTATGTATGTATGTATGTATGTATGTATGTATGTATATACACTGGGGGCCAAAAGTTTGGAATATTATTCATTCAAGGGTTTTTCTTTATTTGCACAATTTTTACATTGTAGAATAAAAGTGAATACATAAAAATTATGACATAACACATATGGAATCATGTAGTAACCATAAAAGTGTTAAACAAATCAAAATATATTTTATATTTTAGGTTCTTCAAATATATAATATTGCCTTTATGACAGCTTTGCGCACTCTTGGTATTCTCTCAACCAGCTTCACCTGGAATGCTTTTCCATCAGTCTTGAAGGAGTTCCCACATATGCTGAGCAATTGTTGGCTGCTTTTCCTTCACTGTGGTCCGACTCATCCCAAACCATCTACATTTGTTTGAGGTTGGAACCATAAATCTCAAAGTTGGACTCCAGACCAAAGGACAAATTTCCAACGGTCTAATGTCCATTGTTCATGTTTCTTGGCCCAAGCAAGTCTCTTCTTCTTATTGGTGTCCTTTAGTAGTGGTTTCTTTGCAGCAATTCGACCATGAAGGCCTGATTCACACAGTCTCATCTGAACAGTTGATGTTGAGATGTGTCTGTTAGTTGAACTCTATGAAGCATTTATTTGGATTGCAATCTGAGGCTGGTAACTCTAATGAACCTATCCTCTGCAGCAGAGGTATTTCTGGGTCTTCCATTCCTGTGGCGGTCCTCATGAAGCTGGTTGAGAGAATGCCATGAGTGTGCAAAGCTGTCATCAAGGCAAAGGGTGGCTACTTTGAAGAATCAAATATAAAATATATTTTGATTTGTTTACCACTTTTTGGTTACTACATGAATCCATATGTATTATGTCATAGTTTTGATGTCTTCACTTTTATTCTACAATGAAAAATTTTTTGCAATTTTTTTTTTAAATTGAATGAGTAATATTCCAAACTTTTGGCCCCCAGTGTATATACAGTATATATATTGTGGGGCGTGACCCCGCGGCGCTGTGCGTCCCACAGTTTTGGAACAACTGGTCTAGGTCAATGACAACTACACATTGATCTGGTACTGGTACTCCCTACATATAGCTCCATTCTTGTGTATATTCTTTTTTTCCTCTTATGTTGCTATTTTATTTTTAAACTCTGCATCGTTGAGAAGGCCTCGTAAGTAAGCTTTTCACGGTAAAGTCTACACCTGTTGTGTTCAGCGCATGTAACAAATTAGATTTTCAAAACAACCGTTCAAAAGTTGCCTGTGAAGTTCCATATAGAACAAATTCACACTAATGTACCACTCTCCTCTCCTGTAAATTCACACTAATGTACCACTCTCCTCTCCTGTAAATTCACACTAATGTACCACTCTCCTCTCCTGTAAATTCACACTAATGTACCACTCTCCTCTCCTGTAAATTCACACTAATGTACCACTCTCCTCTCCTGTAAATTCACACTAATGTACCAATCTCCTCTCCTGTAAATTCACATTAATGTACCACTCTCCTCTCCTGTAAATTCACAGTCATGTACCACTCTCCTCTCCTGTAAATTCACACTAATGTACCACTCTCCTCTCCTGTAAATTCACACTAATGTACCACTCTCCTCTCCTGTAAATTCAAACTAATGTACCACTCTCCTCTCCTGTAAATTAATTCAAGGTGCCACTGTTTGGGTGTTCTCATCTCGTAGCCTTTGTCCGAGGCATGTTCCCCTCACATGACATTGGTGTTAAGTTACAACAAGCCACTCAGTCACAAGTCCTCCTCTCCCAGCCATTGAAGCAACCAGCAGGGCAGGGCAAGCGTACGTACAGCAACAACACAGCAACAGCACATTACAGTCCCCCATTCCCCAAATACCAGAGGGTCAGGTTCAGAATGCACAGCTATACTGACCTCACCTGACCTGGCTGCCCTAGCAGGGAAAACAGAGGTGATGAGAGCAGAGGCCTGTCTCATAGCACCACCGTTAACATACCCATCACCGGGCCTCCACGTGCAAAGAATACATTAATCATCAGGCTGACTGACTGACTGGCTGAACGCTGCCTGGGAAGAAGATTAATGGCTCTGTGTGTGCTTGTAGTTGGGGATATACTACTTTGGCATGGCATGTTCAGACATAAACATTTCTTACACTAAACGCTCCTACTACCAGGGATTGTATATGTTTATCTCATCAAATAAAACCATTTATACAGTAGATCAAATGTACTGTACAATACTGTACTGTAGAATATACTGTAACTATATATTATTTCTATCCATTGGCAAAGCTCATACTTATTTCATACACGTGTCTTCCCAGGTGCTGAGTCTGCCATGACGGGGAAGATGGCGAGGGGATGTGGAGATGGCGTTGAGTGTTACCTGTAGATATTCGCCGCTGGTGGAGGTGACACATGCCGGTGAAACAGGAGCAGGCCTCCCCTGAGCGTCCTCGCTGGGGGGTAGGAGCCATCGAGCACTGGGGCTTCAGGAACCCTGCAGAGGGAGGGAGGGAGTCTGTTAGAACAGCCAAACAGGATGACGATGATGACGATAAAAAGTTTGATATTAACAGAGAGAAAGCAGAGATGAGGGTTTCTGGTACTGTATGGATAAGGCTGTCGATGCAGATTACAATTTGCCCTTATTGGGTAACAGAGAGGGGATGAGGGGACATTTTAAGGATCTCTACTGTACCCTTCGTCTCTGACCTCCTTACACATTCACCACCTCTGCCACATGGAGACCCAGCCAACCTCTCACATTTAGAGCACTCTGTCTCTGTCTACCCTCAGAGTGACCCTCTAACCCAGAAGATGAGGCTAGCTCATAGCTCCATGTCAGCTCCATGACCATGCCCAGGGCCAGGTGACCAGGAGGGGCAACCGCCCGGGGGAGGTTGGGTAGGAGGCTGGGCAGGGGTGGAGAGGCATGGGGCTGGGGTTAGGAACTCTGTGTGGGCAAAATGCCAAATGGCAGGGATGCCTGGAGGGTCGGGTGGGGGGGGCCTAGCATCTTGCTGTCTGTCTCCGAGGTCACCAGGGTCAGACTGAATAGGGAAGTCATTATCTGGCACAATGGGGTGTTCTGTACCCCTGCTAGTCTGGCCATTCCCGTGTCATTCCACACCATCCTGTATATACATGTATCTACACATGACATGATGAGTTGCATAAAAAAAGAAGAGGTTATATATAGCACCTTTACTTCTAAGAGTGTAGTGTTTAATTTCCTTAAAGTGGCCAGTGATTTCTAATCTCCGTCTATAGGTAGCAGTCTCTGATGTGCTAGAGATGGTTGTTTAGCAGTCAGTGGCGTAGTATAGAGTACAATACAGTATATACATATGAGATGGGTGATGCAATATGTACACACAATTAGAGTGACTAGGATACCGTAGAATAGTGTACAGTGCAGTTTATACATAGAGATGAGTGATGCAGATACGGATACATTATTAAAGTGGCTAGTGTTGTATTCCTTAAAGTGGCCGGTGATTTCTAACCTCTGTCTATAGGCAGCAGCCTCTGATGTGTTAGTGATGGCTGTTTAGCAGTCTGATGGCCTTGAGATAAAAGCTGTTTTTCAGTCACTCGGTCCCAGCTTTGATGCACCTGTACTGACCTCGCCTTCTGGATGATAGCGGGGTGAACAGGCAGTGGCTCGGGTGGTTGATGTCTTTGATTATCTTTTTGGCCTTCCTGTGGCATCCGGTGCTGTAGGTGTCCAGGAGGGCGGGAAGTTTGCCTCCAGTAATGCATTGGGCAGACCGCACCACCCTCTGGAGAGCTTTGTGGTTATGGGCGGTGCAGTTGCCGTACCAGGCGGTGATGCAGCCCGACAGGATGCTCTCAATTGTGCATCTGTAGAAGTTTGTGAGGGTTTTGTGTTGCGCCTTCTTCACCACACTGTCTGTGTGGGTGGACCATTTCAGTTTGTCACTGAGGAACTTGAAGCTATCCACCTTCTCCACTGCGGTCCCAACGATGTGGATCGGGGGCTGCTCCCACTGTTGTTTCCTGAAGTCTACGATCATCTCCTTAGTTTTGTTGACGTTGAGTGAGAGGTTATTTTCCTCAGTTGCTGACGTTTGAAATCCACTTTGACCAAATGAATTATATCAGAAAAGGCATGTATTTATGTGACTGACATGGCAAGCTTGGCAGCCACTAGAGAAAAAAGTCAGTCAGTGGAGGATTTACCAAGCCTTCATGTGAATCTCATTGGCATCATCAGATCTCCTCAAATTCTTACTTTCTTCATGATGACCTTTAGAGTGTTGGTCAGAGAAGCACAACCCCCCCCCCCCCGCTCTGTTCTGCTCTGTTCTGCTCTGTTCTGTTCTGCTCTGTTCTGCTCTGTTCTGTTCTGATCTGTTCCGAGCCCAATACGGCTCCTTTATTTGGTGCATGAAAAACATGTCACTCCAGATGAGCTCATCCAATGACATTTAAAACAGTGATATTGAATTAGTTCCCCATGATAAGCAGACTGGGATGTTGACGCTGTGGTCAGGAGTGTGTGTAGTGTGTGCGCGTGCATGTGTGCGTGTGTGTGTTCTAAGGAGAGGGGTGGGCTGTGCCTGTCAAGCACATTCCTCAACCCTTTGATTAGAATGATAGAATAATCCAAATGCCAGCAATGCACGTGGAGCACCAAGGCCAGACCAGTATAAGCAAACGCAGACAAGCTGAGATCATCTTTAACAGTTTAAATTAAACTGTTAGACTGCTGAAGACTGCTCACTTATTATTGAAGAATAAACATGTTTGAAAGGAGAAGTTGATATGTCACCCTGCCTGTCTGATACTTCACTGTTGTCAAATTCAAAAGGATATCAGCGAGAAGTATAACTACCTTTTTTGGCAACATTAAAATGAAGTTTGGGACAAATAATGGGACCGTTTGGGACAAATAATGGGACCGTTTGGGACAAATAATGGGACCGTTTGGGACACATAATCTGTATAAATGTAAACATTTGAATGCTCAGTAAAATGGTTCTGCAAGTAAACTAAGACCACACCTAGATGGACCAGTAGAACATGTGATTTGATGTAGGCCTGGTCCATCAAATCTACCCCACCACATTTTCCCCCTGTCTCCTCTGAGAGCACAGCTGCAGCAAAACCCTGGTTGGACAATGACACATGCCATAGGGCTCCGAGCCATGTCACTGAACATTACCGGGTTAGCATATGAGCTAAGGCTCCCAGTCAAGTTCGACTTTTCCAAAATCAGGGGTAAACCAAGTAGACAGGGGCCAAAAAAAACTCTCTACTGGAATAATCTTCCCACGGGACACAGTAAAGCTACAGTATGTGATTCAAATGTTAAATAAAGATTAAATAAAATAAAATACATTTAAAAAATGCTGGGAATGTTACCTAAAGCTGGAACTGTGGGAGACAGAGGACCGGAGTGTGAAAATAATCAGATAATAAGTTAGGGGAGAAATTGTCCCTTGACGTTTCATTGAGCAAATTAGATGTTCCTCTGATAAAAACAGAACCCAAATTAATTCAGTGTGATTTTCACTGTTAGGTCAAAAGTGGAGGTGACATGACCCTACCTAATCAACTCTTGCATGTTAAACATTGACCTGACATGTGACCCTGCACATTACTTGCATTGTTTTTGAGAAACAACATAGAGCTGGCATTAATATGCCATTCCAGATGTTCAGGGACTTTCACATTGGCAAGATGTATTTATTTTTCTTGATGAATAAAAAATGTGCCTGCAGATTTGCCTGCTATCTACTCTTGGTTTTAATAAAGGGCTTAATTTCTCCTCCGCTTGAAGCAGAAGAACTGAACGCTGAAAGAAAGTGTAGCAGTAGAAGAGAGGCATGTGCGTACAGGTCCTCCTGTCATGAGCGCTAGTGATCTGTCATTAAAGGCATCCATCACACTGCTGCTCCTCCGTGTCTCCTCCGGCTCATACAGCACACCCTTGATTACAGGAACGTTTCAATGTTCTATTTTATTTCCAACTGGAGCGAGGGACGATAACAGGAGGAGAGAGGAGGAGAGGGCTCTCATTGGGTTTAATAACTGTGCCAGGATCCAATCTTTAGGGGACAAGCTCAAACATCCCCCACCAACAGTCAATCAGCATTATCATTACTGGCGGTCAGGGACAGGAGCAGTGTAAACACACTGGGGGTTTGCTCATTAAACATTGAGTGCTATAATGAAAAGACAGCCTTTACAACACGGTGCTAATGAAAGCAAGCCTTTAGATACGACTACACTAATGAAAAAGAGCCATAATGATAGAGTGCTTAATGGGACAAAGGCATAATGACAATGTGCTAATGAAACAAAGGTATGGAGATTTGCATTCGTACTAAAGGGTAGGGCACAAATAAAACGCTTTTGTTCCCCTAACAGTCTCATATACACGCCAGACACTAAGGAAACACTTGTAAACTGTAGGTTAGCAACGCATATCCATCTCTACATGTAATGCACACTGGTTGCCTACTGGAGAAATACAGTAAAATCATGTACTGTAGGCTATTTATGGAGCTTAAACTGGCACTCTAGTCTCCTTTTCACCTTATTTAACAGGCATATCTGGTCCAGGTAAGTCATTACATAGCACAAGTGAGGGGGGGGCTTCCTCTTTTGTTCTCTATTGCTTCTCTATTGTTCCTCAAACAAGGGAGGAGGCCGGTGACATCACAGACACCCATCAAACCAACTCATTGAATGCAGTTGTGTCTAAAAAAACACTATTTAATCATATATATTTTTTAAACATTTTTACCCTTTAGTGTATTGACTTTGGGTATTTATGGGATATTGCTTTTCAAAAGTAAAAGTAAAACAATCACTGGGGTGGGAGTGGTGGACTGCAGTCCTCGTTTAGTCCTTTTAAAGAATGGCCACTGTCCTTGTTTGGCGTTACCAGGGCAATCAAGCCCAAGGTCAAAGTTCATCAGGCCCTTCATGGATCAGGGACATAATAAAAGCATATTTGCCATACAGAGAGGAGCGCAGCTCTCCAAGCTCTCAAGAACAGGGTCTTGGTGACGCACACAGGAAAGGACCTAGCAGCAAGGATATCAATCGCCAGGGCAACCATCATAAATGCCATTCACCTTCAACCATCTTCAGACGGATGGGCGGCCTCCTCTCCGGTGGAATTAAAGAGCCTCCTCCACCACATCCCTCTGCTCTTTCCCTGCCTGCACCAGAGAGACTTGTGCATTGGAGTGTGTGGGCGTTGAGTGTTTTACTCATGGGCCCTTGAGAAGGGCTATTACGTATAAGTGTAGACTTTGAGTGTTTTACCCATGTAAAACACTAATGTAAAACTAATGTAAAACACTAATCTAAAACACTAATGTAAAAAACTAATGTAAAACTAATGTAAAACACTTCCAAAATGGTCTTGAAAGGAATATGTTTTGTTTTCTACGTTAGTAACTATAATTGAAAGACCCAGTGTGGCACGCTGATCTGTTCTGTGATTAGAGCAGAGGTTCATCACTGCTACACTCCATGAACCGCAGATGTTTGCTTTTCATTTCGAGGAATAATCGCAGGCAGCAGTCTCTCATTATGCAAAATTACTTCTCTGACAGTTACTCTGCTGCACTGCGTGACACTCTGTACTTTTACTGGACCTTCATCAAAGCACATCAGCTATCAAAGCAGAGTGCACACTGTGAAGAGGAGAAGAGCCCAGCGACACACGACAGACAGACAGACTGAGCCCGTCAGCTCTCACTCTCCTGTTTCTGGATATCAAATGGTCATCACTACCCTGGATGTGGTTTCCCAAAAGCATCTCAAGGCTAAGTTCATCGTTAGAACCTTCGTAGGAGCTGTTTCCCAAAACCATTGTTATTAACATTGCACTTGAAAACACTTGTAATCTAATGCCTGCCACAGACCACTAGAACAGCTAAGTGCGTCATTAGATGCTTTTTTGCTCTCTTACGTCACTTTGTACAGACGATCTCTCTGCTAAACTTATAATCACATAGGTTATCCGTCCCTCTGTGAACGCCGATAATACTTCCGAACAAAGTTGACGACAAATACAAAGTTAACAATGTCTTTTCAATGGATACAAACAATGGTTGTGTAAAAATATGCTTCAAATGAAAACAAAGATGACCGCATTAAAATATAATATAAATACATTTTATGTTCAATAAATTGAGGCTACTGTCTGTAATTTGTCACAACATATTTCATGACGTGTAGCCTGTAATGGGCCCAACAATGTGCCAAATCAGTGATTTAGTGCATTTTTATTAGATAAACTTTAGAATAAGCCGCCTCAATACTTGCAGCCATAGGTGGTAATATTTCTATAGGAGTTCATCCGTCGTCAGTATTGTGAAATAATTTTCATCTTAAATTAAGATTTTAATTGATAAAGTATCCTATCAGTATCGACAAATGCTCAAACGACGCACTTAGCGACTTCTCTCTGCGTGGTTTCGGGAAACATCTTCGGCCGTTGCAGGGAAGATGCATTGTTAAAACACTCGTAAGCAATAGTTCCATCACTATCGGGAAACCGGGCGCTGGTCTAAGGGAGAGCCTCTCTCTTGCCTTCAGAAGCTGATCATCAGCATGGAAAGCATCACCATCGCCATATCTGCTCCGTCAGCAAACTGTCTTTTCTCTCTGCAGCTTTTCTTCCTTTGACGAAAGCCACACTAAACATGCTTTTCAGCTCCTCTTTATCTCAATATAAACAAGGGCTGTGCAGATCTATCATGCCAATGAAGTAGACGTGTGAAGGAAGTGCGCAGGAAGCTCATTAGAAAAGCAATGTTTTTGGTGTTCTAGGCACAAAACGTGAGAAAACATCATCCTTGCAGTTGTCTTTTATGTGGCTCTCTGTCTCCCTTCCTTCCCTCCTCACACAACAGGCCCCCCCACAGGTGTGGAAACACTAGCCTGCTCTGAAATTTCACCCCAAGCTGGACCCACCACTGAGACCATCGGGGTCCCTGACCAGCCAATCACAGGAGAGGCCAGGTCACACGGAGTAGGTCAAGAGAGCTGGGTCCCAGTCGGCTAGGTCACCCCACAGGGTGCCTGCTGGGGTATATAGTTTCAAGTGAATTACAAGGCCCAGTAGGACCGTAACAGTTCATACAGCATTTCATGTCAAACCAAGGCGTCATCATGGATGCACCCACAAAACTATACCAACTTAGTTAAGATCTACCAAACTAGATCAATACAAAGTGTTCCTAACTGGGCTTGTCCTGGAGTTGCTTGGGGATGTTCTGGCGCCACCAGTTGCACTGCCTTGGATGAATTAACCGGACTAGACTGACTTCTATGGTTAACAAGAGTCACCTGAGGGCTTTTTTTTAGCTGAAAGCAGGGCCAGGCAGCCAGGCCAGCCAGCCGGACTCATGAAGAAACAGATGCCTATGAAGACCTTGGCTGGAAGACATAACGCTGACTCAACCTAGCCCAACACAAAACAACTGAACTATTCTTAGGTTTTTAAGTGTGGGTAGAAAGAACAGAAACTTAAATGCAGAAATTGTGAAACAAACACATTTTTTGAGTCAAAACACCAAGTGGCTGCTGAGGCCTGTGGAATTGGCCATAAAATGTTAACTGGACAGTTTTATTGAATGACTTATTAAGCAACTGTGTTTTGCAAGACCTTAACTCAAAGGCTTTTGAAAGGAACAAGAGCACCTTTCTGTAACAGATCTTTTAGGTGTATGCCGTTCCTTTTTCTCTCTCAAATTGAGTCTGTACTTTCACACCGACGCAGGGTAATGAAAGTGGCAGTTGCACTGGTGTGGCATTTGAAACCGCAGGGCAACTGTAGTTAGGAGTTGACAATGATGACCTTTGTAAAACTGCGACTTTTCCTGCATAGCTGATCTTAAATTATGAAGGCCGCATGACTATCTACACAAGAGAAAAAAAAAATCTTGAAAAAGAATTTGGTAAAATGCCTAAACAACTTTGCCAGAGACTGAAAAGCAGGCATACTGTTTCCTGGTTGGTTGATTCTTCAGAAAATGTCTAGACAACCTTGAAATACAAACTTATACTACAGAATGCTCAATAGTAAAATATCCATTTCACGGTTACTATTAAAATACTAAATGCGTTGTATATAACAACGTATACAGTAATACAATACATATTATATTATTGTCAGAGAGTGAAAAGCAAACAACAACTCTCTGACCCTGGTCTCAGCAGAACTGTCACTCTACAACATAAACGAGTGAAATGGCACAACGGCTTGGTTTGTGTGCCCTTCAGCTGAACATATGTAAACATTCATGAAACACTAATGTGGTTCCACTGAGATTGTTGACATTGGGGCCTGGTATGACTGAGGGAAATCTAAGTGTGTAGCTAATGTTGACTGACAGCTGGATGTTCTGTCTATAGCCTCTGCATTTATCTCCAATAGGCGCTGTTACCCATTGGAGAGGGACAGGCAGGCAGAATGTCACAGCACCGAGCAGTACATTACACAGTGCTGTGTGAGCTAAGGCTACATGATGATAATGCGATCGTTTCTGAATAGAATTTACGGCTAAATGTCTCACTCATTGTGAAGTGATGAACCCAAAGGAAGAACGGTGGGGCAGAGGGGTGGAGGGAGGAAGAGAGAGACTTTGGTTACGAGGTTAGAGAAGAGAAGAGGAGAAGGGAAGTGGGTTCAAAGCCTGCTTGTGTGCGTCAGACCTTCCTCCGGGGCAAATGGGGGAACAAGGGCGTTCAGACGACGAGCTCCTTTGGGCAAACGGCTTAATCAAATTTTGCCTTGTGAGATTTAAGATGCAGTATCCCTCTCTAGATCTTTACAGTAACCATTCACATGACAGAATGTCTACCCTTGCCAACAGCTCTTGGCAAATCACACACTGGCCCATTCTACCCAATCAAACAACACCACCTGGCAGTCCGCCACATAGAAATACAGTTTGATGTGCTCAGAATAAAAATATCTGTTGTAAATTCAGCCAATATAGGGAAGACGCTCCCCACAGAGTACATCGTTTCTGTTAATGTGGTTTCATACATTTTTAGCTAGTAAGTGGATATGTTAACATTTCAGGTAAGTTAAGCGTATAGCTTAGATCCCATAGGCAGGATTATAGATTCTGACAGAAAAGATGAGACGCAGGTTAACAACAGAGAACTAAAAAGTATTTAACAGAAGACTGGGCAGAAGTAAAGGTTATGAAGAGGTACTTTGAGGCATTAAGAACAGAGCAGTGTAGCTGAGCGACCTGTGGCCCACTGTATGTATGTGTTCTAGAGCAGGTGTATTCATGTGATATTTGAGTGACAAAACTATCCCATCGAAATAGCTGACATGGGCTAGTTAATCTGGATATTTCTGGTAAATTATAAATAGCTCTCTAAGTTATACAATGACTAACATGACAAGAGGAACAGATGATGCACTACCAAATTTCCCCCCTGCCGACCCCTGCCGACCCCTGCCGACCCCTCGAGCCCCCCCACCCCACACTTCCTGTTAGCCTCTTAAAGTGAATCCACATGCCTCCACTCACTAGACTACCTCCCCTGTCCTCTCTGTGTCCTGAAAAGGAGCTAGAAGTCTCCCCTCACACCACCCACCTCGCCCTGCTCTGTTGGTCAACAAATACATTTGCGTAATAGAACACACACACACACACACACACACACACACACACACACACACAAACAGAGATAAACACACATACATGCACACACACACACAAATAGATAAACACACACGCATGCACACACATACGAACACAAGCAGGCAGACAGGCAGGCGCACGCAAGCAAGCTAACACACACACATAGACACACACACATAGGGACACCCTGTTCTGCCAGCCAAGTCCTGCTCTTCCCATTCTGAACAATGTGTCATTTTTGGACTATGCATGACGTGAAGACTTATTGGCATTATCATCTCTTCATTCTGCTGTTGTTCGCAAGGTGCCTTTGGCGCCCGGCACATTTACACGTCTCATTTGAGCAGCAATGCACAACAAATGCATAAATAGGCATACACCCCATTCCCCCTCTACCACAAATCCTGTGTACTTTCCCTCATTTTAGTCTTACTTGTTAAAACGGTTTGACGGTATGACCGTTGAAAGATGCTGTTGAAAGGAGCAAGTTCTGCTTGAGCTACAGCTGTTTCTGGACACCAAAAGAATCAACAAAGTAAAAACAATTTTCACTGTAGGACACGGATACTAATTATCTACTTGAACTTGATTAATACACTGCACAGTAAAACCCAGTGCATCACTTCTTTTTTTTTTTTTTCATTGGTTGGACCTTACCGTTCACATCCAAAAACACTCAAGGGCTTCGAGTTCCAACGTAAAGCTTTGCAACCCCCATGCTTCAACTCAATAAGTGGACCGCAGAGCCAGACCACAGCCAGACTGGGATGTCTGGGACAGGAAGACAGCAGTTACAGTCGAACCGTAAAGTGGACATTCGGTATGAGCTGCTTGGCAAAGCCAAGTCACAGACACAAAAGTTCCAGCCACAACAGTCACAGACACAACAGTCACAGCCACAACAGTCACAGCCACAACAGTCACAGCCACAACAGCCACAGACACAACATCCACAGACACAACAGACACAGCAACAACAGTCACAGACACACCAGTCACAGACACAACAGTCAGAACAGTTCTGACTCCAGACGAATACGTTACACGAACGCAGATTTGCAGATGTTATCGCAGGTGCATCGAAATGCTTGTGTTTCTAGCTCCAACAGTGCAGTAATACATTATTTAACCTTTTTATTATTATTTATTTAACTAGGCAAGTCAGCTAAGTACAAATTCTTATTTACAATGATGGCCTACACCGGCCAAACTGGGATTTTGTGCGCCGTCTTATGGGTCTCCCAATCACGGCCGGTTGTGATACAGTCTGGATTCGAACCAGGTTGTCTGTGGTGATGCCTCTAGCACACATATTCCAGAAGAAAATAATGGCTATATAGGATGAGCCATGACTAGAATACAGTATATACATATGAAGTGGGTAAAACAGTATGTAAACATTATTAAAGTGATCAGTGTTTAATGACTATACACATATGGCAGCAGTCTCTAAGGTGCAGGGTCGATTACTAGAACAGTGACTAAGGTTCAAGGCAGGGTACTGGGCAAAGGCTGGCTAGTGGTGACTCTTCAATAGTCTGATGGCCTTGATATAGAAGCTGTTTCTCAGTCTCTCTGTCCCAGCTTTGATGCACCTGTACTGTCTCTACCTTCTAGATGGTAGCAGGGTCAACAGGCCATGGCCTGGGTGGCTGAGATCCTTGATGATCTTCTAGATGTCCCGGAGGGCAGGCAGTGTGCACCCGGTGATACGTTGGGCATACCACACCACCCTCTGGAGAGTCCTGCGGTTGCAGATGGTGCAATTGCCATATCGGGCGGTGATACATCCCGACAGGATCTGTAGAGGTTTGTGAGGGTCTTAGGGGCCAAGACAAATTTCTTCAGAACCTGAAGTTGAAGAGGCCCTGTTGCGCCTTCTTCACCACGCTGTCTGTGTGAAGAGACCAGTCCAGGTTGTCATTGATGTGCACGCTGAGGACCTTGGAGCTCTCCACTTTTGACCTGTCGATGTGGATGGGGGCGTACTCTGTCTGCTGTCTCCTGTAATCCACGATCAGCTCCTTTGTTTTGTTGCCATTGAGGGAGAGGTTATTTTCCTGGCACCACCTTACCAGGGCTCTCACCTCCTCCCTGTAGGCTGTCTCATCGTTGTTGGTAATCAGGCCTGCCACTTTTGTGTCGTCAGCAAACTCGACCCGTCAGGAAGTTCAGGACCCAGTTGCACAGGTAGGGGTTCAGACCAAGGGCCCTGAGCTTAGTGATGAGCTTGGATGTCACTAAGGTGTTGAAGGCTGAGCTGTAGTTGATGAACAACATTCTTACATAGGTATTTATCTTGTCCAGGTGGGATAGGGCAGTGTGCAGTGCAATGGCGATTGCGTCATCCGTGGGTCTGTTGGGACGATATGCGAATTGTAGTGGGTCTAGGGTGTTGGGTAACATGGAGGTAATATGGTCCTTAACAAGCCTCTCAAAGCACTTCATGATGACAGAAGTGAGGGGCAATAGTCAACGTTAGTTACCTTTGCTTTCTTGGGTACAGGAACAATGGTGGACATCTTGAAGCAAGTTGGGACAACAGACTGGGATCTGGAGAGATTGAATATGTCTGTAAAACACTCCAGCCAGCTGTTCTGCACATGCTCTGAGGAAGCGGCTTGGGATGCCGTCTGGGCCGGAAGCCTTGAGCGGGTTAACACCCTTAAATTACTTACTCATGTCGGCCATGGAGAACGAGAGCACACAGTCCTCGTGAGCGTCGGGGGCCCGCGTCGGCAGCTTGATGTTGTTTTCCTCGAAGAGGACGGAGAAGGTGTTTAGCTCGTTCGTGTCCACGACGTGGCTGGCTTTCCCTTTATAATACGTGATTGTCTGGAGTCCTCCTGCCACATACAGTACATCTTGTGTCTGAGCCATTGAATTGCGACTCTAATTTGTCCCTGTGCTGTTGTTTTGCCTCTTTGATTGCCTGGAGGTCATAGCTTGTCTGTTTTTACACATCCACAGTCCTTACCATGGGAGATCCCTATTTTAGTTTCTACCTATAGGTAGGGAGGACAGAATGGAGATATGATCTGATTTGCCGAAGGGAGGGCGGCATCCCGGAAGGGAGAGTAGTAATGATCCAGGGTCCATGTGCGTGTGCGTGTATCACAGGAGATGTGTTGATAGAATTTCGGTAGCGTTTTTGTCAGATTTCCTTTATTAAAGTCCCCAGCTACAATAAATGCGGCCTCAGGATATGCGGTTTCCAGTTTGCACACATAGTCCAGTGTAGTTCCTTGAGAGCCACCGAGGACAAGGCTGGAGATCACTTGCTGATTGAGTCAGAATAACAGAGGAAGAACTTCAAGGAGAGAGGTTCAATTGTTGTGAAGAAGGCATCAGGGCGCCCAAGAAAGTCCAGCAAGCGCCAGGACCGTCTCCTAAAGTTGATTCAGCTGCAGGATCGGGGCACCACCAGTGCAGAGCTTGCTCAGGAATGGAACAGTGAGGCGAAGACTTTTGGAGGATGATCTGGTGTCAAGAAGGGCAGCAAAGAAACCACTTCTCTCCAGGAAAAACATCAGGGACAGACTGATATTCTGCAAAAGGTACAGGGATTGGACTGCTGAGGACTGGGGTAGATTAATTTTCTCTGATGAATCCCCTTTCCGATTGTTTGGGCCATCCGGAAAACACCTTGTCCGGAGAAGACAAGGTGAGCGCTACCATCAGTCCTGTGTCATGCCAACAGTAAAGCATCCTCAGACCATTTATGTATGGGGTTGCTTCTCAGCCAAGGGAGTGGGCTCACTCACAATTTTGCCTAAGAACACAGCCATGAATAAAGAATGGTACCAACACATCCTCCGAGAGCAATTTCTCCCAACCATCCAAGAACAGTTTGGTGACGACCAATGCCTTTTCCAGCATGATGGAGCAACTTGCCATAAGGCAAAAGTGATAACTAAGTGGCTTGAGGAACAAAACATCGACATTTTGGGTCCATGGCCAGGAAACTCCCCAGACCTTAATCCCATTGAGAACTTGTGGTCGATCCTCAAGAGGTGGGTGGACAAACAAAAACCCATAACTTCTGACAAACTCCAAGCATTGATTATGCAAGAATGGCCTGCCATCAGTCAGGATGTGGCCCAGAAGTTAATTGACAGCATGCCAGGGCGGATTGCAGAGGTCTTGAAAAAGAAGGGTCAACACTGCAAATATTGACTCTTTGCATAAACTGAATGTCATTGTCAATGAAAGCCTTTGACACTTATGGAATACTTGTAATTGTACTTCAGTGTACCATAGTAACTACTGACATAAAGATCTAAGAACACTGAAGCAGCAAACTTTGTGGAGACCAATACTTTTGGCCACGACTGTATAAGGCAGTGACGATGACCGAAGAAAATTATCTTGGGAGGTTATTTATTTATTTATTTTATTTAACGAGGCAAGTCAGACAAATTCTTATTTACAATGACAGCCTACCTACAGGGTCAGCCATAATAGCGCCCCTGGAGCAAATTAGGGTTAAGTGCCTTGCTCAACGACACATCAACATGTTTTTCACCTTGTCAGCTTAGGTATTCGAACCAGCGACTTTTCAGTTACTGGACCAATGCTCTTACCGCTAGGCTACCTGCCATAATGCGGTCGACATTTGATGGTGAGGTATTCCAGATCGGAAGAACAAAAGGACTTGAGATCCTGTACGTTACCACAATCACACCATGAATTGTTAATCATGAGACAAATCCCTCTCCCTTTCTTTTTCCCGGAGAACTCTTTCTTCCTGTCCACGCAATGGACGGAGAACACCTCTGGCTAAATGGCTGGGGACAATATATTTGGAGAGAACCATGATTCCGTAAAACAGAGTAAAGATGGAGAGAATTATTCGGAAAACTGAGATTGAGTCTGTGACTGAAACTGAGTTATCCATATCTCTGTTGACCAGTCTGTTGACTTCAGGGCCTTGTTTCTTTGTGTCAACATTGGTCTGTCTTAAAATCCTTACTGTTATACTCTTTGTTTGCTCGAGACCTTGACACAGCAGCTTCCTACTATATATCCCACTGAGAATGCTTCAAATGTTAAGCGGTTAGCTGTCTGGGGGAAGGAAATCAGTGAGCTCATGGATGATTTCCAGTTCTAGGAGGCTTTATAGTTTCCTACTCAATTTTCACCTGTTCCGCTATGCAATCTCTCCTACTCATCTACTGGTCAGTGGGTCATAAATGGCTAGATCATGCATAGCCTCAACTGACATGAAAGTGACATTATATTTCCTGATTTATCCTGATACTGTGAGTATTGAGTGGAGAAGAGGAGAGGATATTTCTGTTTGAACTATATCCCACCACCTAGTGTGCAGTAGGGTTGGGAGGTGTTACAGAGTCACCAAGGTCTTCCTTCCCTCCCCCTGGACCCCTGCCTGATCCCGGAGTGCTCTTCAGGAATGGCTACATGCCACGCATTCCAAGGGGCTGCCGGACCTTTCCCTTGAGACTGTGCCAAAGAGGCCTGCTCCTCTCAGGGACAAACCCAGCAGAGGGAATGTGTGTGGGTTTACTGAGGGCTAACATCTATCTCTCTTTACAGGGCCAGTGCTATACAGGTCGACTATATAGGTCGACTTAAATTCCCTTTAATTCTTCTGCCCCTCACACACACATATAACACTCAAAAAAAGGTCAAGGGTGTATCAGAACATGAGGCACAAAGTGTGACTGCTGTCTACAGGGGATGAGCAGGAATGGAGGCTGGACAAAAAGGTGAGAAAACACACCCTAGTCTCAATGCACCCTAGTCTCAATAAGTCCACAAGCCGCTGACTCAAACACACACACACAATCAGCCTGTAAGCAATTCTTACTATTCCCTCCAGAGTTAGCAGCGGTGGCAGATTCTGGTTAACCCACGGCATTCCTGCGCCTGGTATTCTGTCCCTCTCCCAGGACCCATCTCCACCCACCACCCACTTCTCTCTTTCACAACTTCCTGGTGCTGAGAGATTATGTGAGCTGGGCCACACCGTGGTCTTGAGTGTAAACACGCAGCATGACATGCGGTGACCAAGGACTGTGCCAGAGTGCCCACAGAAAACGGCTTGTTGTGTCCACAACAAAGCACACAATGTTGTGAAGACGTAAAAAACCAACAAACAAACAAAAAAACAATTTAAGACTTGGTTTAGTGGCAGAGTTGCTCACACCCTGAGGAGTGTGCTGTTCACGTCTTCAACACAGAGAAAACAAGCTTTCATGCAGTGTGTACCATGCTTGTAAAGCTAGAGGGAGAAAAATATGCACACAAGGTAGGGTTCCTGTACCATACCGGGGTATACAGTATTACTGGCAGTTAGGGTTGCAAAGGGTCTGAAACTTTCTGGTAAATTTACAGAATTTTTCCATGGGAAGTTAAGCCCGGGAATTTGGGGAATTATAACAGTGAACCTTTTTTGTGGGATACATATAAGGCAATTCTAGGTCTTGTGGCATATACAGTATTTGGTTAAACTATCCCCAATTCAATGGAATTGCAACCCTCTGCATGCACAGTGCATTCTTCCACCACATGAGCAGTGCACTCTTCCATCACATGTACAGCTGATTCTCAAGATCTTGCACACTAATGAGATGCTATTGAGCCCACACTAAAACAATGTCTGAGCCAAGGACTACATGCTTTCTGGT
Organism: Thymallus thymallus; assembly: GCA_023634145.1. NCBI lineage: Eukaryota > Metazoa > Chordata > Actinopteri > Salmoniformes > Salmonidae > Thymallus > Thymallus thymallus. The sequence continues at coordinate 14,411,338 of CM042404.1, forward strand.
ATTTTTGATTAAAATACTGGGTGGGGTGAATATATTTTATGACATACATTATTTTTTGTTAACTAGTAAATAGTACTCTACAGCAAAGTGTGTTTTAATAATTTCTAACTTGTTAACAAGTTCTGCTAGTTAGTTTTTTCTACCATGTGGGTTTTAGCTTGCTTAAGCCTGCTAACTGAGGAGTGTTAATTCACCTGTTTTCATACATGTTTCATTTTAAAACATTTATCTTACAAAGGAGTTGTTTAATCTAACTGCTTAACTATTTATCTGTACATGGAATTGTATTTGTGTCACGTTCGGGTGTGTAGAGAGACCAAGGCGCAGCGTATCGATAGTTCGACATGTTTATTGAACTAACTGACGAACTATACAAAATAACAAATACAATATATAATGAAAGGGAACACACGTAGCACGAACACGAGACAACATAACAATGAACCACGCCAACAGAGTGGAACACAGACATATAAGTAAGATCCCTAATTAGAGGTAATGCATAGCAGCTGCCTCTAATTAGGGATCCCACACACACACAACACCAGACAGAAATAGAAATGATAGATCTGCCAGACTCTGACCATAGAAATATAGAGAAGCAAAGCTTCTCTATGGCCAGAGCCTGACAATTTGGGGTTTTTTTTACACATTTTTTCAAATCTTTACAGGAAAATGCCACGGGCGCTATCTGATGTGTGGAGACATTTCACTGCAGCTAATGTAGAAGGAAAAGTTGTGTACATTTGCAAATACTGTGCCAAATCGTATGTAAAGAATGAAACAAAGATGCAGAAACATCTGGCCAAGTGCATAAAGTTCCCTCAGCGCTCACAACAAGCAACCTCTGACAAAAGTCCCTCTACTTCTATTCGAGGTGAAAATGATGAATCAGGCACTTTATCAATAGCAACAGCTCATGGTCCTCCTGGAATCAGAAGTTTTACTGTACTGTATATCTATACAGTACCAGTCAAAAGTTCAGACACACCTACTCATTCAAGGGTTTTTCTTTATTTTTTATATTTTCTACATTGTAGTACTGTATATTATTATTATTATTTTTATTTTTAAAATGTAGGCACAAAACAAGTTTAGGCAGCAGGGATCTTGATCCAGGAGGGTATTGGTTGTCTCTGTTGTAACCAAGAAAGCTTGATCTTGCAAGCTAGCCACTTAGCTAGCAAGTTAGCAAAACAAATGCATAGCTGAGCTAGAGATAATTTATTTGGAACATATGAACAGTGCAGATGCAAAGTTTGGTAACAGATTGACTACACAAACTGCACAAACTGTCATTCTGTTACCAAACTTTGCATCTGCACTGTTCTTCAAGTAAAATGTTTTTCTTTAATTATAGTTGTTAAAAGTGGACCTTGTGCATAACATTTCATGTTTTGTTTAACTTTGCAATCATTGTTTTTAGTTTGACGTACATTTTAAAGTGAAAAAATCTGAGTCTCAGCATCATCCCACTGAGCCACAGAGTGCATCCGTACAGTGAATACTACACCCTACACGCTCTGACAAAATCTATGAAAACAGTCCATTCACATGAAGTCCTTGGGTTGAAAAGAACATAGAAACGAGGGGGCGTACATAGAATAGGGAGTCACAATGAGAAGGGATAATAACATGAATACGCATTTGTGATTAAACAAGGACGTACTAATTGGATATAAAAGTTATACAGACATGGATAAAAACAGCAATGTATTATATAGTTGAGAGCTAGAGAGAGACAGAGGGAAAAGGAGGAGAAATAGAGAGGCAGAGGGAGGGAGAGAACTAGGTCAAGTCACATGACTGGGATGGACTGCAGGCAGGATTTCATTTCTACAGCATGTGGTCATTTACAAAACAAATATAGATTTTATTTAATTACTTATTTCTTCCGTGGGGGATGGGGATGTGGCAGAGTCTGGTGTATGGGGCTGAGTCTTCAGCTAACATGAAGACTGAGAATGAAGTACAGGACTGAGCATTCAGAAGCCTCCGAGACAGGAAACAGAGGCGCTTGGGATATCAGGAAGTGGATCACAGTGAGGAGGTTCTGTCTTATAGGTACAGGTCCATAGTGAGACAATACAGAAGAAGAACCGAGATGGGGCTCAAAATATTAGACAGCACCACAACCATGCTGCTAGTGATGAAAGAGGATGCAAGTGATGTCTCAGTGCCTGTCTGGATGGAGCATCACATGACTAAGATACAGATGTAATGCAGGGTGACGTCTCAAGAAAGGCAAATGTCAAGGGTGCCCGGAACCTTCCCCCCAACCCCCCAACCCTCCATCCACCACCACCACTGAAAAAGGAAACATTAGCTGCCAATCAAGCGGAGGACTAGAGGCTAAGCTGGTCATAAGCTCACTGAATCCCCTGGAGCCAGGCCTGTGGAATACCAATCCTTCACATCCATGGTCATTTCAGAGAGCTCCGACTTAGAGAGAGAGGAAGGGAACTAAATGAAATGTGAATGAGGATAATGAACGAACGCCCACACAACATGTGGTGACTGGGTATCATTGGTTTGACTTAGGATTTGTCAGGTCACTAGCCTCTGAAACAGCAGAGCTCATTTAGATCAGAACCTTGCCATTCATTTTGTCTGTCCGTTTGTCTCGGGGTGGGGATTGGCGACAGACAAATCTAATGGCGACAGATAATGATCAAACTGCTTGTTGCTATAAGGTATGGAGGAAGGTCTAATGTAGGCCCATGACTGCAGGGGGAGGGAAGAGAAAGAGAGAAAGTTGGCCACAAACTACTGATATTCACCACCTCTTAAGGATGAAGGCTAATAAGTCAATGAGACTTACAGTATAAGTCAGTATAAGTCATATACAGACACCATTCTGTATACATCTGGCCCTTCATTGGACACGATGTTCACAAACATCCAAACGAGCTTCAATGCCATACAACACTCCTTCCGTGGCCTCCAACTGCTCTTAAATGCTAGTAAAACTAAATGCATGCTCTTCAACCTATCGCTGCCCGCACCCGCCTGCCTGACTAGCATCACTACTTTGAACGGGTCTGACTTAGAATATGTGGACACCTACAAATACTTAGGTGTCTGGTTAGACTGGTCACTCTCCTTTCAGACTCACATTAATCATCTCCAATCCAAAATCAAATCTAGAATTGGCTTCCTATTTTGCAACAAAGCCTCCTTCACTCATGCTGCCAAACATGCCCTCGTAAAAATGACTGTCCTACCGATCCTTGACTTCGGCGATGTAATTTACAAAATAGCCTCCAACACTCTCCTCAGCAAATTGGATGTAGTCTATCACAGTGCCATCCGTTTTGTCACCAAAGCCCCATATACTACCCACCACTGCGACCTGTATGCTCTCGTTGGCTGGCCCTCACTACATATTCGTCGCCAAACCCACTGGTTCCAGGTCTCCTATAAGTCCTTGCTAGGTATATCCCCGCCTTAATTTAGTTCACTGATCACCATAGCAACACCCAACCCACCCATAGCCTGCGCTCCAGCAGGTATATTTCACTGGTCCCCCCGAAAGCCAACACCTCCTTTGGGCGCCATTCCTTCCGGTTCTCTGCTGCCAATGAATGGAACGAATTGCAAAAATCCTTGAAGTTGGAGATTCCTATCTCTCTCACTAACTTCAAGCATCAGCTGTCAGCGCTGCTTGCCGATCACTGCACCTGTATATAGCCCATTTGTAAATA